>JAVSBT010195756.1:0-13607 GCA_033118115.1 Pharyngocirrus eroticus | reverse complement strand
GAACCATGAATAAGTAATAAGTACATACAATTTGAATAATGAAAATAATAATCAGATATATTCTTGTTGGTTAGGAAAGAATTATTTCAAGGGGAAATGATGGTCTTATTGCGTTTTTTGAAATTGGCTAGCATGTATCCAAATTTATCATTTTCAACAAAAAATAATGCTATGAAAGCTTTAAGTCCTTCATGAAGTCCAAAAACAAAACAGCGATCTCCCTAAAAAAAACCATTCTCATTTACCTCTACAGGAGTTCTTTCAGCTTTTTCAAATTCATAGAGAAGTCTGAGGAATTCTTCATATTTTGGTTGATCTTCCTTGAGGGTTTCTCGCACTTTATTCAAATATGCTTCTGCCATGGCTGTATCTCTCTCATCTTTCTGAAAACGAAATAAAATGGGGTTTGACGAAGAGTCAATCACAAGCATTCTGAAAATGTCCTTGATTCTACTTTAAAATTTTATCAGTCAGCAATACAAAAAGAATTCTAATTCATAGGGCCTGTGCAACCATGGGTAAAATCATTCTATTTTCAACTACATTACTGACACAGCTTTGCTAAAGGGTGGTACATCAAAATATATCAACTATTTCTCTCAATTGTTTTTGCATGAGATATATACTAACAGTCAAACCAAACTTGACAAGACAATTTACACTTACTAATGGGTCATTTTCTTCCATATCCACTGAAAGTAAATCAATTGTAGTCTGCCTTCTTTGCTTTGCATTGTATTTCTTTCTATCAGCCTGAGAGAGTCCTTTTCTATGATCAAATCTGTATGGGTTAGAAAAAAGGGTGAAACATTAGTTTTGCTACCTGTAGTACATTTCATTACAATATAGGAGACTAAAGCTTTCAATTCACAAGTTTCTAGCATAATGTAAACTATTTTCCACTCTTTTGAGGCCTATCAGTGCATCAAACATAAGATTACATGTACTTTTCAAAAAAACTACAAGGATTTGCACTGTTTCGTAGATGTTGTCATCACATTTACAACACTATTTCACATACTGAAAGAATTCACAGGACCAGCGAGAATCTAGAATGCTAATATTCAATACCTGATTGAAGTACTTGCTGCCATTAGTGTGGCTAAATGGTTTTTATCATCATTTTCTTCTTGACTGTCATGGTCCAATCCTGTAGAAAAACTAAAGAAAAGGAAACAAAATGGTATTTTCCACAAAAACAGAAATAAGTAGTATTCTAATTTACCCAAAATTAACTTCTAGCTCTACTTTAAATTAAAAAATATCAGCGAATTATACATTAACCTTTCCATTTCAATGTTATCTCTTTACCTTTAACCACACTTACCTATGAGATGCTTGCTCAAAGTCACTGTCATCACTGTCCTGACACAGAGATCTCTGGCGTTTTCGTTTTCTTGACTTCTTTTTTGGAGATGATATTCTCTTGTTTTTTTTGTCTATAACAGCTGCATCATTCTCTTTATCTTCTCCAGAAATGATATCATCCTCTTCAGTAAGAACATCTGATTCCATGGTGTCATATTCACTATTGTCTGTTTCTTGGAAATTGATATTCTGCACTTCCTGGTCCTCTGAGGTACTTGTACTGGCTCTATTTGGTCTCCTTGATGTTGGAGGCTTGGATAAAATTCTTCTAAATTTGACTGGGGACACATAACTAGGATTCTTGCCTCTTTTTGCTCTAGCTTTGATTGATGCAGCCACTTTCTTTGCTGGCGATAACACCACAGGAGTAACCACAAATCCCTTAGGTGCAATTGCTTTAGCTTTCTGTTGTAAAATTTTTCTTCTAGGGCTACTTTTTGGTTTACCACAAATTGGTTTTCTATGTACAGGAGTTGTTGGCAGTTCTCCTTTGGGTAGTATAAAGATCTGTTTTGTCGGCGTTTTTGTTGGTGTGATATAGCTTGGAGATGACTTGTGTGGTGTACCTACAATCACCATTTTTTCAGGGGTACTCATTTGCATTCCTGAAGGAGGGGTGGTCTTAGTAGGTGTTACCATTATCTGTGCAAGGGAGGCTACTACTTCTAAAGCAGACTTGGTTGGTGTAGTTGGCACCATTTTTTGTGGTGATATACTTAAAGTGTTTGTTGTTTGGGTATAATCACCGACCCCTGTCTTTTTATTGTTCTGTTCAGGGGTAACTGTTTCCCTTTTTGGCACATTTTCATAAATGTCTGTTTCTTCTGCTGTCAAATTTAAATCAACTGGTTCATACTTGGAGGATGGTGTATTGTTTCCTTTTTCCACACATTTCTCCTTTGAATTGACTTCTGGACTAAAACTACTTTCTTTTGCTGCCTGCGTAATATCACTTTCATTAGTAGTATCCAAATGGGGTAACCCTGATGCCTGAGTTGCTATCCCTGTCACAACTCCAGTAGCTTCAGTGCCATCAGGATCAGGTTGATAGGGTTGAAAACAGCTATCTACAGAATGGAAGCTAGAGTCCATACTTTTGTCTAAAGGTTCACAGAGAGGACTAGTTACCACATGTACATCTGGGCGTTTTTCAGGAGTAGCAGGTTTTATCCCTGCCTCTTTAGCTGCAAATGCTAATGGGTTAAATTTCTTAATAGAACTGGGTGGTGTCTTATTAATGGTCCCTGTAGCAGTAGACTGTGTAGATGAGAGTGGGGAGTTGACAACATAAAGACCTGGAGACTGAGCATGTGCTAGCGGTGAGAGCACATGTCCAGCACTTATTATAGTACTATGGCCTGACTTGAGTGTAGGGGATGCCACAATCAGCGGTGAATTCACTCCCACTTGTGAAACAGATGTACACGCTGCTGGGGAGAATACCCTAGTGTATGGACTATGCACTATTCTTGAACCCTGAAACGTCTTTCCTGGAGTCATTGGTGACCTGACCTGAGTCAACGGAGAACCAACCTGTAGTACTGTTGACTGCATAAGTTTAATGTTTTGTTTTCTTGGTGTTGTTGAACTCAAAGAAATTGGCTTCATGGGGGAATGACTAAAGGACATGGAGCTTTTTCCTGGAGTATCAAATTTGAACATCTGAGCACCAAATTGTTGTAATTCTGTTGGAGAGAGCAGCACCACTGGACCAGCATTTTTCAATGGGGATACGCTTACAACAAGTTCTTCATCAAGTGGTTTTTTGGCGTTCTCTTTTGGTGAACCCACAGTTGGGGTAATATCTTTAGCACTATGGTCTACATCTGGCAAAGAGTCACAAGAAGAAGAAGTAGGAACAGCCAATGTGGCCTGATCACTTGAACATTGAGAGGTAGTGTGTACAGGATTTTGCTTCTGTGCTTGCAGAGCATGGGAGCTAGTCCCCACAGTAGAATCAGAATTCTTGCTTATAGTTATAAGTGTTTGACTTATAGCAGATGTTTTTTCAGGGGTTGATTCTGTAGAAGTTACTTTCTGTTTATTAGCTGTAGGTACCACGGGCATTTCTAAGAGCTGTCCACCAGATCGTATGGATCTAGACGCAGGAAAGATCAGATTTCCAGCTCTGTTACTTCCCAATACAATGACTTGTCCAGCCTTTCCCCCACTATTTGTAAATGTTGAACTAACTTCAATTTTTCCTGAGGCATTGATGCTGGCAGGGAATAGCTCAAATGCAGAAAGCGGATGATTGGGAATTTCTGTGGATGTCTTGCTTGGTGACCTAGAAAATAATAAGGCACAAAATATGTACAATATGACTGTGAATTTTACATTTTTCTAAAATAAGAACCAAGACTTGTGTAAACATTCTATAACCCTTTTATCAATCAAACCTGATAAATATGAATAAGAAAAATTACATAATTTGGATTTCAGATGAAACACTATAAAATGACTCAAGCACTTACTTAATTGCTATCTGCTTTTGTCCCTTTTCAAATACAGCCTTAGCATCTTGGTAAACCTAAAAAAAAGGATTAAAAGCAACAATAACGCAATGTAAGGTATTCCTCCACTCAATATAATTATTAGAACTGGGAAAACAGAGGGAAAATAAATTGTTTCCTGAAGAGAAATCTGTAGAAACTGACACTTACTAGAAACCAATCTGGTAATAAATGAGTCGGTCTCTTCTCTGGTGTTGTAATAGTATCTTCTGCTTCAACTTCTGTATACCTTGGAAATGGTGGCAATTTTCCATGAGTTCTGAAATACTGAAATTTGATTGGAATCGTTAATTTTTCTATTTAACATTTTATTTTCTAGTTAATTTATTACACAAAGTGAGATAAGTTTTTATGCTGTCCCAGAAAAGTGTAAACAGTAATGACTTACCTTGATAGGATTATTATCTGAAGCTTTTCCACATCTGAGATTCTTTAAACGGGATTCAACTTGTTTCTTGTTTTTTGTAGGTAACACAAGCAGACAAATCATGTTAGTGGAATTTCCCAATTTCTGAAATTGTTCCACTGCTATGGCAAGAAGACTTTAAAGAAAAAAATTGAAACAATTGTTTTTATCAGTGTGTATCATTTCATCAATATATCTTTATTCTGAAACTTTGTTACAAAATGTCATATCTAAATCTCAGTTACGAAATTCAATATAATTTCCAATTTTAAAAATCTCTACAGCATTATAAAGTAAACTTATAATCTTTATCTTACTTGTCTTCAGCTTCAGAGAAAGTGTTCTTGGTCTTGTCTTTTCCGTACAATTCTTGGGGTAAAAATCGAATCTCAGGTAGCATTTGGGGGAAAATGAATACTTTACTGGTGCAGAGCATATTCATTTGTTCATACAAAAACCACCTCAAAATGAATTTGCCTGTAAAAAGTAGACAAAATATCAGCATCAAAGACAAAAAGAACATGCATGATTGGATGAAATGTTTCTTACGTTACCTTCTTTATTCTCAACAATATAATGGGACAGCAGTCTTAAAGGCAATTTGAAAAATATGACATCATGCAAATTCACATATTACCTTAATCGTACACCCAGTGAGAAGAAAATAAAACTTCACATTTCTCTCCAAATTCCATATAATCAGTCATAAACTTTAAATTTCATGAATTCATACATGAGAAAGTATTTAAAACTAAATCAAAGCTCTACATACCATGTAGTTTCCATCCATTATCTCTGTAACATTTTCTCAGTACAGAGTCAGTGTCTAGATTTGGTAATGGGGGTACTTCTCTGTCAACCAGTTCTAGAGCACCTTCCAGATTATAAGCATGAAAACATGACTTCATTCCTTGTGGCAGCCTTGAACTCTCACCCAAAGTTTTCAACTCTCCCTTAAAATAAAAAGTATTCCATCATGAAGAAACCTCTCACTGGATGCGATTTGCCTCCAGAACGTTATCTTTAACATTGCCACCAGCCTGCAAAGCTATTAAGAACTATCCAAGTATAATAATTAAGTTTTCAACACAGCAGTAAAACAAATGAGTGAAAGATATTTCTAGTAACATAGGTACATGGACAACTCAATCTTATCCAAATGATGAATACTAACCAAAAATTGTTTTGACATCTTAGCCATTTCTGTGAAGTTCTCATAACCCAATGTCATCACATATGTTTGTGCCAAAAGTTGAGTATGCTAAAGAGAAAAATATATACAAACAATTATTGTTAACCACAAAACAAAACCTTTACATAAACAAGGCAAAATCCAATATGAGTCAACCAAATCAAGTCAAACCAGCTTGAATCTTCATATTACAAGGCAAGCATAAACCTGAAAATATTAGAATTTCTTACTTTTCTCATTTGATCAGTCAATTGTAGCTTTTCTTCTTCTGTAAAGACTGGTATATCGCCTTTGTCTATATCTGTCTGCTTTATGGATAGGTCAAGTGCACCATGCACTCCCAAAACATTGTGTACAAGTGGTGATGAAAGACTGAAATTAAAACAGAAATTGATACCAAATGTGTGCAGGCAGGCAAAGAATATCATGGGGCGTTATTCCTCCAGATCAGGAGAAGCAACATGGTCTTAATAGTTATTGCAAGAATCATTGATTTTAGCAAACTTAGCCCAAACGGCAATTCACAATGATAATTTTGTGTTAAGAATAAGTAGGCTACATTAAAAGAGATTGACAACACTACTCCTTCATTTATCGGCAATACATTTTGGATTTTTTTGCAACAGGACCAGATAGCATGCTTACAGAGAAAATGATTTATTTCTACCAAACTTAATAATACTATAACATTGGTCTACAACAGCCAAGTCCACCAGCCCTGTGCCTAAATCGACACTGTTTCTCATCTAAGTTTCCTCAATTGTTTAAAGATATAGATTACTTACATAGTTTGTGGTACTTTAGGTATACAGAGTGCAGACTTCACATTCTCAGGTTCAAAGTCCTCTGCCTCTTCATTGGCAGTCTCCTTTTCTCCAAGAAAGCTATTGTCATCATCTATAAATTGTTCCTCTTCTGGATTCTCGTAAACTTCAAATAATTCATCCATCAACAAATTCAGCTCCTTTTCTATAAAGTTAAAGTAGATTATTTCTTATATCATTCTACCTACAAAATAGTTTTTTCAATACTAATAGCTTGTAAACACTAATCAAAATGTAGGAACATATTATGATTCTAATATCAAGATTCACACCTCCATTTCTTGAAACACTCTATACTACAAGTGAACTGGGAACGTCTCATCGTGAGCTACTTTAACCCATGTGGACATGGGAGAATGACTTCCAGATTTTTATACTTATACGTAGGGGTGGAAATATGAAATTAATGTTTTCAAGTTTTTAAATGATTGCTTCTTTTACTACTGTACCACTACCAACATTTTTTTGTGCACACAAGACAACTTTGCCTTGCCAATGCTCTTACTTACTGGTGACATTCACTGCCTTGTCATTTCTGAAATCTTCTTCATCATCTTTCTCAGCCTCCAAAGCTGCTAACACATTATATTCAGGATCATTGTTCTCATCATCTAGTGTATCATTCAAATCTTGTGCTGAAAAATATCAAAAGTCCTGAATAACAACATAATGTTAACTCATAAGAATAACATGTTTATTAAAAACAGACACAACCACAAAATGAAGACATTCTATGTAATTGTTTGCTTAATTTAATGAATTTGTATCCCACAATCACACCATTTAGGTGAACTTAAGCATTTCTTACCCTTATCTGTTATGTAAAGAATCTTCAGAAATTGCTGCCAGTCCTGATCATCACAGTCAGAATCATACATATCAGGTGTAATATCAGGAGCCACAAAAGAAGATTCTATTTCATAGATTGTGGTGTCGTCCAGAGGATTCTTGGATCTAGTTCTGTAAGCTATTGTGCCTTCCTCCTACAAGCAATCACATAATATAATAAAAATGTTTCATAAAAATCCAACAAGTATCTCTGTCTATTGTATCTAAGATTTTCTTCTAGTTTTGATTTTAAAAAAACACTCATTAAAAACCATAATCAGCACCACAATTTTTTTTCTTTTTGTGATCATAACCTGTTGGTGAGGCAGAAATACAGTGACGTAGAAAATTCATCCACAAAAAAACTTGTTTCAATGCTGATTGAATCTTTCACCACAGGTTTCCCTCTCTTCCTTCACCAAAATATTGGGAGAGATAATTCCTCAAAAATGAAAGTTTAACTTTTACAAACTTAAACATTCCCACTGACCTCTATGATTTCTTTGTTCTCTCCAGACGGAGAGCCACTTGCTGCTTCTAAAAAAGGTTTGGATTTCAATTTGGGTTTTCCAGGGGGAGGGGGTCCCATTATATCCTGAGAGGAAATGGTCTACCAACACCAAAGAAATCAAGAGATGCAAAAAAATTAATTAAGAAAAACTTTAATTAAAGAAAAAACATTAAAAAGAAGACTGCAGGGGTGAGAGAGCTCAAAAAATGAGAAGACTAAAAAATAAAATCCTTTACCAACTAATAGCTTCAGAAAATTTGTGATGACAATGCAATATAGTCCAAATATTAATATGTACTAGACTTGAGTATACATATCATGTAAACATGATTTTCAGAGTATTCGTTTTTGTTTATTTTCTAACAAATATCATCTTTTAAGTAGGCATTCTCAATTCATCATAAAAGTTGGTCTGAATTGAAGTGAGGATTTGAAAACTTACACTTGAATCACTATCAAAATCTTTAACAAATGACAACATTTTTTTTCTCAGCAGGGGTGGCTCAGCTACATTGGTTGGAGTTGCAGGTGATGATGGTGGTACAGGAGAGCCAAAGTCACTTGCTTGTGATGAGGTTATGCTTTCATTATCTTCATCACTCTCCCTCTGAAAAATAAATAATACAAATAAAATTATACTGGTTCTTTCTATTATACATGGAATTTGTTTTCAAAAATAATAATTACCTACATTGCATGGAACAGTGTTGAATCTGCTCACATATTCTCAATTAAACCAAACTTAGTTCGAAAATAGGTGAGCTGTGAAAAATAATGTTATTTCAGGCATTTAAAAACAGCATTCACTGAAGCACTTGCTACATATATAACACCATGAACACATATTGAGGGAAAAACAATCCACCCACCCCCTAAAACATGTTGATGCACTTACTTCTAATTCATCAAGATCAGGCTTATATTCAGTGTCATCCTCTTCATTATCAGAAAAACTCATCTCCATAAATTGAGGCTTAGATGGTTTGACAGCTTTTATAGGGGATACTGGCCAAACCTAGAAGATGAAAAAAAGTTAATAACAATACAATGATTAATTTGATCTTCCTTCCAATGATGATTGATATTTTGCCACAGGGTCATGACAAAGAGTTAATGAAACACATGCTGAATATGATTAGAAACAGATTAATTTTGTGTAGCAAACACGAGAAGAAAACCTCACTTTTTTTTAGCTAAAGCTTAACTTCCCATACTATAAATACAAAATTAACTCACATTTTGTTGTCCTAGGACTTCTTTGACCCTAGATCTGGTCATTTTTGGTTCAAAGATGGCTTCCTTGAATTGTTGTCCAATGCCTTCTGTTTGTAAAGTGTTCTTTACCATGTCAAGGACATGTTGGTTTGTGATAACTTCCTATAAGATATGGATACAAAAATTAAATAGAAAAAGAATTTTAGTGCGTTTTTTAAAGCCCATGAAGTAAAAAAAAGGTCAAAAACTTAAGAGAAAGACAAATGGAAATATTTAGTAGGTGGGTTATTTTAAATGCCTGTCTTTTAATATCGTGATAACTTCTCACCTGACTCACATCGAACTATGTTAACACATTTAATTGTTTCCATTAAAATACTTTAGAAAACAAACTGAAAATCTTTAAAAAATACTCACATGTAAAATAGACTTGACATTGGTAGCTGTGAGCTTGATGGCTTGTGATCTATCCTCGAGCATTCTATCAAGTTCAGTCTCACTATTACTGTCAATTTCCCATTCATCTGAACTTTTCCCTGTACTGTCATCAGCCTTTTCATGATCTGGCAATTTTGACTGTTTTTCGTCAACCTTTTCCTTTTTCTTTTTTTTCATCTGTTTCTTTGGTAAGAAGCTTGACTTTTTTTTTTGACTTTTTTTCCTATTACGTACAAATTTTGAATCATTATAAAGGGGGGGTCTCATTCAAAACAGCAATAAAGACATTTCATGCACCAGATAAAACAAATTAGCTGAATTTTTAACAAACAATGTTATATGATTCAAGCCCATATTCCTTAATAATGCATGTCTAACTATGACTAAACAGTATTAAACTGTATAAAATATGATAAATGTCACTTATAATAATGTGTACAGTCACTACCAGTTGAACTTCCAAAGATTGAGGGAAAAAATGAAGAAAAAACTTTTCTCTATTATATGATGCCAAAAGCATTTGAGTTCATAACGCTGAAGTATCTCGAACATTTACCTTTTAAGTGGTATACATCCCATTGACGCCTCTGCATCATCACTGTCATTCTCTGAAGCTGAATTTGTGTTCCCCTTTGATTTTCTCCCCGACAATCTCTTCAATTTTTCACCACTGTTACTTTTATTTAGACCTTTAGCTGCTTTCAATATGGCACCCGCAATTTCATCAACAAATCTGACTTTACTAGGAGTCTTAGAAGGGGATGGATCTTGTTGAGGTGGAGAATTTTTTGACCCATCTCCTTGTCCAGAAGTATCCTTTGGGGATTTTAAAATGGAGCGTGGTGATTTGCTTGGGGTTCTAGACATTTTATTTTTCTCTGGTGTTTGAAAATGCAGCTTTTTCCTATGAGGAGATGTGAGATTCTTTTTATGCTTGTCACTGCTTTTGTTCAGAAGTTCAGGTGATTTTTTAGGTGTTGTTAATTGCAGTCTTTTTCTAAAAGGTGAGTGCCTTGGTGACCTTGTTCTGAGATTAACCCCAGACATGGGTGACCTCGTAGGCGTCAAACCTAACCTTGTTTTAAGTGGAGTCTTTCTTGAACTAG
This sequence comes from Pharyngocirrus eroticus, assembly GCA_033118115.1. Classification (NCBI taxonomy): domain Eukaryota; kingdom Metazoa; phylum Annelida; class Polychaeta; family Saccocirridae; genus Pharyngocirrus; species Pharyngocirrus eroticus. Next base: position 3,206 of record JAVSBT010195756.1, on the reverse strand, counting down.
GTGTTTTTCTTGGTGTCTTTTTGGGGGTTTTCTTTCTATAAATATGTGTATTCAGCCTTGAGCTGTCTTTGTTCAATGATGAAAGTTGAGCTGAAAGCATCATCAGCTGTTCTAGACCAGACATATTTCCCTGATCTGGAGTTGCAAAATCTTCTGTTTCACAATTTCCTTCTGGTGTAGTTACATTTGAAACTTTCTGATCTGTCTGATTCCCTGATATGGCTTCTGATTGGCTTATTGGAGATACCATATCTTTCCCTCCTTTTTCATTTTGTGTCCTTGATTGTTCTTCTTGACACTTAAGTTCATTTTGAGAACTATTTCCTGGATCTACTTCACTCATTTGCCTTCTTTTAACACTTTTTTCTTCATTTTTTGTGACAGAACTTTTTTCTGAGAGCTTTCTTTTTCTGCCAATTTTATGGGGTGTGCTTGACTTAGGCGGTATTAGTATAGCAGATTTTGTAACTTTTTTTTGCAGACATGTTGAGACTGTCTGTTCTAAATCTTTATTGATCCTTCTTTTGGAGATTGGAGTTCCAAGAGTCTTGTTGGAATGTATTTTGGATCCTTGAAGAAACAAAGGTTATGCTTGTAAAATTTTAACTGCAGTATTCACATTTAAAATGGTCAACTTCTACATTGCATTTTATCATAATACTACACCAATCAATTTAAAAAGAAATTAACAACTGAGGACCTATCAATACAACATCAAGAGTTGTTTATTCATATTGACATCTGTGCTGAAAGGATGACATTCTCTAATGTCTCCTTTTGTGGGATATCTGCATACCTTTTTGTTTTCCTACTTCTTGTGTCTTTTCTATGGTCCACTCTGTAAGTTGACGACCAGAGAAACCTCTAGTTCGTTTGGGAGACTTAGACACTTGAGTTTGTGTACTGGATGGTGTTGATGGCTTCTCAGACACATCTTTGTCTATGATATAAGTTTTAAAAATAAATCAGTTATAAAAATTAAAAATAGTCATTGAATGATAGAAAAGGCAGTATGTGTTGTATAGAAATTTAAACAGTATGAATACATATGCAACTGAATATTATGTCAATACATGTACTGTCATACCTTTCTCCTCAGAATTTTTTTCTATCTCAACAATTGCACATTTATGCTTTTCTGTATGTGTACTCTTCTGTGGCACTTCCACTATTGGCTCTTTTGGTTCCTCCTTGATTTCAACTGGGGGCAGAGAGGCCCCCGTCGGCGAAATAAGAGTGACTGTAACATCATCATTTGATAATCTCATAGGAGCAGGATTTTTTCTGGGGGACTTCCTTGATTGTGATGACATTGTTCGTATCCTGTAATAATATAGTACAAAATGTCAAAGAAAAGTGAAACAAAAAGGCATCAAGACATTATGTGGGGCACATAAATAATAAGTAAAATAGTAGTAGTAGTCTTGTAAAATACTGGAACTATTGAACTTGAGTCCTACGCATACTTATGATACTATGAGTATTACAGAGTGTGACTAGGCATTTAAGCGATTATGTCAAGCTCTCAGAATACCCCATCAAAATTGTCACGCTTTTCATTTATTTTATAAACTCTAGTTATTTGCACATTGTTAAATTAAATTGTTTCAAATGTGACATAAATCACAAAGAAACTTTTTATTTTAGTTTGTAAGATTTGACTAAGTCTAAGGACTCAATCTTTTTAAAAAATACAATGCATAAAACATTAGACCCAAGTCTCCCTTATATTAAACTTATGTACGGTTGTATCCGGGGGGTTTCCTGGACAGCTTGCCCACGGAATTCTAACTAAGTCCCCAACCTGTCCCCTTTGACTTCGCTGACAAACGAAACTCCCTCAACGTTCAATTTCAACTTGTGAGCTCCGTGTTGCATAGGTGCCCCTTTTCTCTAAAATAGCAATAATTCAATAACTTAATGATGATTATTCATGTGACATGAGTTAATTCAGTCATTTACCTTTACATCTCCACTCTATGTCAAAACTTTTTGTGAACGATACTAGGTGCAAAACAAAAACACTGTTGTGTGCGCCGCCATTTCTAATGTTTTGACATCCGGGTAGTTCCAACATGTCAGCCTCCTACAAAATGTTTACAGGAACCATCCTGAGTCGAAGATGAAGATATGATTATGGAAGAAAAAAAGACAGAATGTGGAAACTCTGACATTAGCGAAGACTCAAAAAGCATCCAGCCTGCGAGTTTATCTTGCATTTATTGTTCAAAACAAGCAAGTAACTTCTCAATATCTTTTGCGTAAACCATAAATATGTATACACACAGTGACACTGTATAGTAATCTGGCAACCGTAAATAATGTCATACTCATAGAGTGACGAATATGCCGGTACCCTAGAAATTCAATGTTCTCTGTGTATGTGTTTGTTCTTCATCTCAGATGAGGATGCATCTTGACGTTTTCTCCATATAACTTTAAAAGGCAATTTTAAAATAAATATTTTGATGAATATTCTTGATTCGGTTTCCTTGATTCTTGTTTACTGACCAACAAAATACTCATTGATAATATTTAATACAGTTAGCAAGGAAGGACCTAGTCAATGTCTTCCATCTTTTCAACTCACAACCCTGTGATCCACAAGCCAGTACTTAAACTATCGCCTATAAGGTCCAGACCTTTCAGACTGGTCCATAAAAGCTTAAATTGTTATACTACTTTCCCCCTAAAGACTTCACCCAGGTAACGGTTTACCCAATTTTTGAAGAACCAGGTTTGTTCATAGCACTAAATGTAAAGAATTTGAGTAGACGAAAGGTTTCGTGGCCTGGCTTCAGGGGTCGAAAATATCGCCGATCCGGCGATTTTTATCGGTGTTTGAGAGCCAGGATCGGCTTTCCCTGTCTAAGAGCGATCCTGCCGATCGGTAATTTTTTCACAAGTAAAAAAAATATTTATAAGCATAGTTACATTAAATAACTACTTATAATAATACAAAGTGTTGAAAATACAAGAAATTGTGTCAAAATATATGTGAACAAATCCTTTCAAACAAGATAATTAATTGTTTTGACTAATCCTCGACACAATACAACATTTGCGTATTCAGTATAATGACGTTTGTTTGTCTGGCATGGACAAATGAAAATGTGTATTCAAAATAATACACAAATTCATTTGCAGATCTGTCAAAAGTCAAGAATTTATTATTAATTTAAATAGAGCATACAAGAGACAGGCCT
>JAVSBT010195645.1:0-13610 GCA_033118115.1 Pharyngocirrus eroticus | reverse complement strand
GCCTCTGAGTAGCCGTTAAAAGTAGCTAGATAGAGGCGCTATATAAATGTTGTACTCATTATCATTATCATTATCATAGATATCTTTGGCTCCAAAGTCTCCTAAACAAATCTTGTGAATATTGACTTTTTGTGCGTGGCTAAGAATGCACAAAAATAAAACTTTCATTGCATTACTTTTTGTTGAACATGATACTTTTGGACATAATTATGTTCACACACAATATACCCACCTAATAACGACTTAATGTCAAGTTGTACAAAACTGCAAATTCAATCAGGGATTTCTGCCAAATTTTGTTCTAAATGTTATCAATACATTTTTTCTCAAAGTTACAACAATGAATTCCATATCAGAAAGACCATTGGCTAGATCACCATGAAGCTGGTAATATTTTAAAGAGGACCCAAGTACTCTTTGTCTGAAAAAAAGTTGGGTCTATAAACCAAAGAGCCTTTACAGTAACTACATGTATACAATACCTCTGAAATGTTATCAGCATGCTGTTCAAGTTGTTTTATCCATTCCCAGACAATTTCTTTTTTACTGCGATCAATAAGTATGTCATCAAGATCTTCTGAAGTCAATACACTGAAATCCGCTAAGTTGGCCCATTCTCCCATGAACTCCTTTGCATACTTATGCTGGAACTCAGGGGTTGAACAGTCCTCCATTCTATGTAGGAACAACAAGAAACTGATATCATCAAAAAGAGTTTTGGCCTGTACACAATCATCTATGTATGATATTTAAAACAAATAGAGTTTGGACTTTAAAAATATTATTGATTTAACTCATATGATTTGATAATGTCAGTTTTGCAACTGTGTTTTGTGTACTTTACTGTAAGAAAAAAATAGTTTTATTTGTAGTGATATTTAGTGATGAATCGAAATCAACACTATATTTATTGGTGCTAATACATATCAAATTTGTGTTTACCACTAGGGCCCAAAATAGTGTTTATGTCAGTTTATCAGAATGAACGCTATTATATTATATATAAATCCGAAAAAGTTCTTCATGTTTTATTTCAAATTTTCGTAAGCTATCTTCAGTCAAACAGTTTGTGCATGAAGATAATAAATGAATAAAGTTTAAGATCATTAATTTAAGATACTTGTAGCCATTCCTTGGAGTGTTTGCATAAATTAAATACATTACCAATTGTAAGATACGAGTAATAGGTCTATATTCATATCTGATGTTTTTTTAACTAATTATTGATAATTATTGATTGTGGCGATTATACCAAGTGATTAATATGGAGGAGTGAACTTGTCAATTGACTACTCAACCTATGATAACATTATTGATCGGATGATGCAAGCGAACAACATGTTTCGCTGTGTTAAACATATCTTGAGGTTTATAAGCCTTAATGTAAAACATTGATGGTGAAAAGAACAATTAAGGCTGGAAATCACACCAAAAAACTCAGGAAACAGAAAGACAAAGACAAAAAAGTTTCGTAGAAAGACAAAAGGAGAATAAATTTAACACAAACATATTCAGGAAGAAAATTCACATCGAAATTTCCAGCCATAAAATAGAATAACAAACAGAACAGAAGGGCAGCAATTCTGGATGCAAAAGTAAGTCGACAGTCTAGAGCAAAAATGGCCTAATTCTTTTTTTGACGTTCTTAGATAATCTAGAAAAAACGTCAGTTTCTTACTAGACATTTTAATAATTTAAAAGGACTATTTCTAAGAAAATTAATATCAGAATACACAAAAAGTTAAATAAAATGGTGCTAAAGATGATTTTGATGTTTTTGGCAAACTGACACCTTTGGGATCCTTTATTTCATTACATTTAATGACTTAGGCCATTGCACTAAAGTACCCAGAAATCCTAGAAAAAAATAAATATCATTATGATATCTTGATAGAAAGGTGGTCCATGATATTGTGCAAAGGATAGCAGTCTTTTGCCAAAAAAATACTTAGGCCATTTTTGCTCTAGACTGTCGAAGTTTGATATAAGACTAGACTAACTAAATGTTCGAAGAACGTTTTACTGTCACCCCCGCAGATCCCTTTGCATATTATTTGGTATGATAGACCACTCAGATCACATATCGGACCTTACAATACTTCGCCACCGCTAGTTTCCCCATCAGAATAAGCAGACAATGTATTGTTTTCAATATTATTTGGTTCTTTCATATGCAAAGAGACAATTTCTTTGACATGGCCATGTTTTTTTTGTATCATCTGTATGGCATATCTTGAAAACCAGGGAAAATGTAACCGCCCGGTTTCGAACCAGAGACCTTTTGCACGACAACCGAGCGTGGCCATTAAAGCTCTCTTAGACTTGTAGACTGGTTAGCACATAAAGGCTCTAGTTTTTTAAAGATTGTTGAGGAAAAGTAAGAGACAATAATTTGAAGTCAATTAAATGTAATCATGAGGAATTAGAAAATGCAAATTCCCACTCTGGGCTAGTGCATGGCTAGTTCCAGAAAAATGAATAAAAAGCATTATACTAAACTCTGAAAAACCTAATAAAACAGGGCTTTACGGTGTCGTACACAATGTGTCACATATCTCTCTATATATCTCTCTAAATGAAAGATAAAAGCAACTCAGAATATCTTCATTTTTGCTTTTATCCTTCTCAATAGGTAGCAGCTAATGCCTCATAATTTTCTGCATTTATAACATTCTCTTTTCTCTAGGCCTTTCTTGATCCAGTTCATGGCCTCATCAAAATACCGAAACTCTGTGTTGATATGATCAACACTCCCCAATTGCAAAGATTGAGACACATAAAACAGATGGGGGGAGTAGACCATGTTTACCCAGGAGCATACCACCACAGACTTGAACACTCTATTGGGTAGGTACTGGTTTATCATATGTTTCATTATTATTTTCAAGTAATTTGGATTTTGGGGGATATATCTAGCCAGTCTTATGTTACGCTAGTGGTGTAATAGGAATTTTCAAATTAAAAGACGTATTCTATATCTGGTTATTACCAAAATACCTTAAAAGCCTGGATTATCCACATAGAAACACTTTACAAATTCCCATTGAGTGACCTCTAACTTACAGGGGTTGGTGTAATAAGTAATTAACCATAGCAAAGGGTTTATAAATTGTCATATTCGATTCTTGGTGATTATGGTGTCATTTTGTGAATAGACAAAGACATCCAATCAAAAAACTGTATTAAACCCTGTGTATACTTGCATTATGTGACCTCTTTAGTGAAACTTGCCCAGTTTTCAAAGGGTTTGATTATAGAGTACAGCATTATTATTGGAAGCTTGAAATAAAATTGCATAATGAGTTGATAATAATGTTAGGGAAGAATGGAATAATGCCTCATGTTATATATTGCACTAAATGACCTCTTTATAGAGGTTAACTCAATTTTCTTGTTACCAGAATAGTGAGTGAAATTGTACTATTTGTTTTTTGATGACATGTGTACTGTTGGTTGATGAATTATATATTACAAGCACTAGACTAGTATAGTTTTAATGCAAAATAAGGGAAAATTGACAGTATTCAAGTCGCCATGACGACTCAGCATATGAACGCCACATGCTTTTTTATGAAAGTTGCACCCTTTTGCTACCTCCCAAAAGTACTCAGTTTGTTGTAACTGGCTGAACATGTTGCTAAAGTTGGGCCCATCTCGGTTTATTTCATTTTTTCTTGATAGGGGGATAGGTAACGCCCCATTATCTTTTGTATCCGTCATATCAAATCTTAATGTTTGTAAATGAAAATTGAGACAAGATACACATCTACAACTAGTCAAATGTTAAAGCATATCTGATCAAAAGTATTATTTCACCAGTCTCTAGAACTTAGTACTTAGTAGACATGAAAATTGTACTTTTGGGGGCATTTTTGAAGGGAATATCATTTCCCCCTAATTATATACGTCTGGAGGGAAAAATTATATGATTGATAATAGTACCACCCAAGTATAATTTGCAAAATATGAATGGATTGGCTGACCCCCATATATCATGATTTGGGGATTTTGCTTGGTTTTCTAGTGCACAGCCTCTTAACACTTTATTTTGAATAACACTCTTTGGGATTTTTTTATTTATAAGCCTATAAGGATGTCATACAAATAATCATATTTACCTATTTCTAAAGTCTTCTCATATTTTGTATCTTCTTTAGTACATGTTACGTGGCTGGAGTAATGTGTAGACACCTTCAAGCCAACCAGCGGGATCTGGGAATAACTGAAAGTGATATTCTCTGTGTAATGATTGCTGGTTTATGCCATGACCTTGGTAAGTACATTGAATTATGTAAATATTTGAAATATTACTATGACAGAGTCCTTAATACTGATATACTTTTTTTTATAGGTCATGGACCATTCTCACACATGTTTGATGGAAGATTTATCCCAGAAGCTAGACTAAAAGCTAGACAGAAAGCTAGACTAGAAGCTGTACCAGAAGAGGAACCTAAAGAGAAATGGAAAGTGAGTTGTCTTCTTTTCATACTTTTGAATTTGACAGATAGAGGTCCGAGATTGATTTCTCAGGCACTGATCTAGGGCAATATTGTTGGACACAATTCCAAATGAGGCCTGTGGTGAAATAGCTTCTTTTTGTAATAAAGCTCTGTCTGAAAGTACACAATATTCACCCCATGGCTTCTTTTATTGTATTAAAAGCTAATAAAAAAAAAAGGTTTTATCTTTTTGTTATGAGTCATATTTTTGATATGTCAAAAACCTGAAAATGTCATCTTTTAAAGCATGATTATGGCTTCAATTGTCCTAAAAAAATCATATCCCCTTTTCAAAATTAAAATATGGCTATTTGGTCACTATAAAAAATTGGCCTTTCAGAGCCCAATTTTGTTACTTCAAATAGCAATAACTAGGTATAAAAAAGATATAATGCTATTTTCAACATGCAAGAGCATATGTCCTAATCTATCATTTTTAACAATAATGATGCTGTGAAAGTACTTGAAGTTCTAGAATGAGTCTGCTTCAGGAAGTAAACACCATAAATTTACACAAATAGATTATAGAAATTCTGTTGATGCATGACACTATAGATCCTTCTCATAATGTAGATTGTGTTTTCTACAATCAAATTAACTTTTTCCCCATTATCTCATACACCAATGAAATGACTCTGAACTTTGCTCTAGATGGTTGTAGTTATATTTATTTCAGCATGAAAAGGCTTCAAGAGATATGTTTGACTACATGCTTGATGATAACGACTTAAGACAAGTATTTTGCAATAAAGAGTATGGTTTGGAAGAAATCGACATTACTTTCATTAAGGAAATGATTCTTGGGGTTGAACTTACAGTTAAAGAAGGGGTATGTATAACTATTGAATTGTCAAAAGCTGTTTTATATCGTAAGAAAAGAATATTTGGCCCTCAGCTAGAAACAAAAAGCATGGTTTTGAAATTAGATGTAGTCTAGTCTGCTTATAGGGTTATGATGATTATTAACTTAAACATTTTTTTTATACTTCTAATGTATATCTCTTCTTGAGTTCATATTCTATTTCAAAAGGTCCTAAGTTTCTAGAAACATTTAGATATACAATTATGACTATGAAGCTTTTTGCACTAGATTTTGTAAAATGTGTATTATATGTAATAGATGAGCTTAAATTAAAAAAAACTCAAATTGTTGGTATTAAACAGAGTACCTTAAACTTTAAGGTTTAAGTTAAAGACACTTATTGCAAAAGAATGTTACTTCAGACTGTTTTTAAGCTCATAACATTAAAAAATATATTTTTTAGAAAGAATGGGATGAAAAACAAAAAGGAAGAGAAAAAGAAAAAAGTTTTTTTTTCCAAATAATTTCCAATAAATCCAATGGTTTGAACGTGGATAAATTTGATTACTTTGCCAGGGACTGCTACCATTTGGGCTTCAATAGTACTTTTGACTATCAAAGACTTATAGAATTTTGCAGAGTTTTAAAAGTAGATGGATTCAATCAAATATGCTTTAGAGACAAGGTATAGTATAGAATTTTAGGAATACTCAATAAATCCGAATTTTGCCCATTTGTTAGTTGTGTAGTAATTTCAGTAACCTGACTGGGTTATGATCATCTGGGCCTACCCAGATGTTCCCAGGATCAGGGACACAAAAGTTCACCCTAAAATGCTGCAAGATGTTGCTTGAGAGGCTTACATGGAAATCTAAAGTGGTGCGTTTATATCAGATTAAAAGTAGATACATGAAGTACTTAAAGATAGATTGAACACTTTTTTTCTCTTACAGGTGAGCATGAATTTATATGATATGTACCATGTGCATACCACCCTTCACCGAAGAGCTTGCAAACATAGAGTTACCCAGGTGGTAGAAATTATGTAAGTATGTCCATCATACTAAGTTAGCCTATCCACATTCTAATGATTCCCACAAAGACCAATTTTACATCAACAATTCCCAGATCAAGCTATGATCTTTCTAATCGACCTGAGTGAGACCAATTCAATCGAAATGGGCCTATCTCAGACAAGTTTCAGCTTGATCTGAAAGTGTAGTGTGAACCGCCCTGATAAAGTGGTGTAAATTAAGATGAAAAATGATAAACAAGACATAAGGATAATATTCACACTAAGAGTCTTAGTAAGACTGATCAATCCTAGAAGAAATGCTTTTTGTTCAGACTAAATCAAATGAGACATTATTGGTCTGTCTAATCAAAGAGTCGGTTGATCCATCAAACAACTAATCAATTTGGATTTGGAATGGCCGTACTGATATTTAGTACATGTACCACACATTGACTGGCATTTTCATTTTTAAAAATAGGTCATAAATTGGTCCCTGTTTTCCAACCATTTTTACATTCGTTTTATTGTGATAAACTAGGATTTGTGAAGCATTGATGAAAGCAGATAAATATTTAGAGATTGAAGGGAAAGATGAGGAAGGCAATAAAAAAATGAGGAGTATTTCAGAGAGTATTGATGATATGGTAGCTTACACTAGAGTTACAGACAACCTTGTCCATGAAATCAGATGGTCTTCTGACCCAAAGCTAAAAGAAGCTAAGGATTTACTCATTAGAATTGAGAAGAGAGATCTGTACTCATTTGTTTTACAATCAAGACCAAAACCTGGAGAACCGCTACAAAAGGTAAATAATCTAAATTATCTCACTCAACCTCTGTATCTAAGGGGAAAATACCAGATTATACTTATTCTTTTATTTCTCATGACCCATTCATCAGCTCAACCATACATATACAAACAACCATACAATGAAATAAACACAAAAGTAGTACACACATAAGATCTACAAAAAATTATGAAGATTCACATAGCAAAAATTGGCAGTTCTAGTGTGTACATTTTGGTTTTTTTAATAGAACGTTTTGATTAACCTGTTCAAATAGTGATGACAAGCGTTACGTTTTAAACAGATATGATTTTCATTGTGGTAATTGAGATTTTTTAAAAAATATTTTCAGGATGACAAAGATACATACAAAGGAGAAATTGCTATAATAGAAATCGATGGTTGTGAAAATATACCCCTGCTAGAAAACCAGCTAGAACTAGATGTAAGATTCAGGAAATATCTCATTATATGTTTTCAGATATCAAGTTGCTTCATTGGTTTTTCTGTTGTAATGTACAAAAGTTGACACCTTGTTTAAAAACAAAAGCTATGTTTCAAGTCAATTGTGTTGTAAGTATGTATATTTCCATTATAAATGGGAAGTACATGATTTAATAAAAAATAAAAAATAAAATGTCAATTTTTATAACTGAATCCAAATAATTACATTTTCATCTTTTGATACCAACAATCCTATAAACATCATTTAATATTTAATATGCCTTTCAGGCCGAAAAATTAACAGTTGATAATCAAACTATAGGTGAAAACACATAAACTGAATTCTATATGATTTTCTTTTTCAATATTGTAGATTATTAATCTGGATTATGGAAAGGACGACAAGAATCCCATTGAAGGTGTGAGATTTTACACAAAAGAAGATAACGATTTTCCAATGAAAATTAAAAAAGAAGAGGTATGGCGGAAAATATTTATGTATATATCATGATAATTATATTATTAAAATTCTGAAGCAAAAGCTTGAGACTTGCCTGGCTGACCCATTTTTTCACTTTAAAAGTGACATCCAAAAAATGAAGAAAAAAATCATTCATTATGGAATTTTGAAATTGCTGTAAATCCATCAATGCCTAGCAGAATACCATGTTCTGTGATGCCAACTTTTGTTTAAAACCAAGCCCACTGGCAAAAAATACCAAGTCCTGGGTACTGGAATTATATTAAATAGATTGGATTCAAAACACAATTTTATAAATCATTACATACATACTGAAAGATACTTTGTTTATTTTTCCTAGGTTTCTGGAATGCTTCCTAAAATATTCTCTGAGCAGCAAGTACGCCTTTATTGCAAAGAGAAAAAATATATAGACATTGCAACCAAAAAATTTAAAGTTTGGTGCCATAATAACAAAATGACCACACCAAAGAAGGTAGACAGTTCAGAAATTGAATACTTTCAATGTAAGGGGAGTATACTGTAATACTTAGCAAGGCGTAGACAGATGATAACAAAAACTTGTTATTAAGTTAACTTAAGAAACTGAAGTTTTAATATCCAATGGTTACAGAGTACACAGTACAAAGTGTTGTTCAACTTTGGAACTAGATATTTGAGGTAATTGCTTACCTCTCATTACGTTTCTCCCTCTCCTAGCGGGATAATAATATCACAACATCAGATGACCATTCATGTGATCAAGCCCTCTAGGAGAGGGAGAAACGTAACGAGAGGTAAAAAATTACCTCAAATATCTAGTTCCAAAGTCGAATAATTCTCTTCAAATATGAATCTTGGAACCAACAACTTATTTGGTAATACAAAGTGTTGGTTCCAAATTATAAAGTTGTTCCAATGGTTAGTAACCCAAAGCTTTACTTAAACTGTAACTCCTATAAGATGATTTATTTTCAAAATAATGCTGTGTGACAGAAATAATTCAGAAGTGCCATAAAAACAAATGTATATCATGTTACTCAGGTAAGGCTACCTAGAGAAGTGCCTACAGATCTGCATAAAGAAAATATGAACTCAGCCTGGCAGAAAAGTGTGTCAGAAAAACAAACATTACATTGCTATAGAAAGAGAAACATCTTGACATATATAAATCTGCAGAGAGAGTAAACGGTGCAAAAGCACATCGGATTGTTTATATTTATATTATATTTTTATATAATTTAACAAGGGGGTTAGAATCATTGGAACTGTGACATCTATGGTATGGGCCAACTGAAATTTGTTTCCCTTTTTTTTGATTTTTGAAGGAATTCCATGTGTGGAATAATATAAAGTTGGGCCCTGGAAGCTTTATCTGAACTGTTAGTGTTTAAGAGGCTTCACTAATAATTTCCTAGTTGAGATACAATATTGTTTGTTGTCAAATTAGAACAGCTATGTTTACACTAAATAATTCTACTCTAGATCTCAATTATTTCTGTATTATGATTCTATTTATATATGAAGACATTGAAGTAAGAAATGTTATACCACAACAAAAGATTTAAAACGTTTTCTCCCAACAAAAATACCAAGAGCTTTCCTTTACAAGCAGGAAACTTTATCCATTGCTATTTATCAATTCGTGATTATTATCTATTGCTCAGTGTCAATGAGGTCAGCTTTTTAGTCAAAACTGAATTTGATTTTCCACATGTAGTTGTCTGTACATAGATTATGACATGAATAGACACAGTGCTCTTCTGTTCATTGGATACAAAGTTAAGAGTGTATAGTTACTAAGTAAATTCATCCAACAATCAATTCTTGTACCAGGCTGTGAAGTGGTACATTAATCTTTTTTCTTTCTTTTTTAAAGTACAAACTTCATATGAAACAAAACCTCAATGTTATCTTTGGAAAATATTTTTGACAAATGATACACAGTGACAGATAATAGAAAATTCAAGTATCTTACAATAAATGCCCTATAGATTTTCTTATAATATAAAATAGAAAATCAATTATTTTCATTTTGGTTCTGTTTTAAGGAACAATAATTTTTAAAAGACTTTGCTACATCAAACCTCATGGAATTAAAGTGCTTCAAGATTTTTGTTCCATTTACTCAATTTGCAACTATATGTTCGATCCAAAATGTTTCTCTCTATATAGCCAGGTAGAAATCTGGTTTTTGACAGTGTTACGAATAAACATGTTACGAATAAACTTTCAAATGTGCGGCGAGCATTAAGATCATAAGTTTCATATTTGTTAAAGGTCTTGATATTGATAAAAAAGATTAATAATGACAGTATCATAGGTTATTTGTTTTCAATTTCATTGTGTGTGATGTTATCTAAGATATAAAGATAAAAGATTTTAACGTGTGTATGATAGTTTGATTGATTTTTTTATCTTATATGTACATTCATTCCGAAGTCCCAGAGATTATTAGTTGTTGTAGAGTACTTTTTTGTCTTAAAGTTTAAATCATTTAATTTATTTGATTGCTATTGAACCTTTGACTTCAATTAGTTTAGAATCTATTTCACAATTCGATTGTTTTTGAAAGTAGTAAATTATATCCATTGATATCTAAAAATGGTCAGCTTTTTAGTCCAACATTATGGCTGCTTTATCTGTTATTTTGTTTATTCAAGGGAGCATGTACTGTATTTCAGATCAATACATATGTGCGAGCTGTATTGTAATACTCTTACATTGAAGTTTATTTTTTTTATGTCTTGTCACATATTTCAAAAAATATAATCCTGACATGAGTTTTTCAGGTAGAATTGATTTTTGATTAAGTAATTTTGAAAAAATTAATATGCTTATCATTCAGTTCCGTATCAAAAATATCTTCCAAATTGTGAAGGAAGACATTTAATGTTTTCATCACCTAAATTGGAAAATACAGCAAATTATTCACAAATGGGGGATCGGGAAGGAAATTTATCACAACTACATGAAATTAATATTTTTTTTCAGATAACTGGGGATCTTAGATATGCTTTACCATGTGCCTTGAATAAAATTGTATAACTCTTTTACCTATTTCAGTCATTTTAGAAATAAAACGTAAAGCGTGTTATACTAATTTTGTCTTATTTCATCATATTTTGAGAATCTCAAGCTATATCTTGGGGAAGTCTGCTGTGTTTGTTTATTGCATGTTTTAAAGATATTTATCTTATAGAATCCAGTTTGTATTGAAACATTTAAATTTTGAAATCTCCAAAATGGTAGTTTTCGAGATTTGGCTACCAATCCTGAAATATTTCATATTCTTGGTGGCTCCACTTCTTAAAATGTTACTGGAACCATTCAGATACTTTCTGCCAAGTTTCATTCTTCTATATAAAATGCTCAATGTTTTCCTGTTCCTGCCATCTCATGTACGAAATCATGGCCCTCCTTTCTATTTAGATATCATAATTACAATTTATGATAATTCTAGGATTTTAGTGCAGATGCCCATGCCATTAAATTTATGAAATAACTTTTTTTATGATGAATAAATAATTAAACTTTTGAATGATTGAAAAGTTTGATAACAACAAAAGCTTTCAACCACAAATCTGTAGTCTTCATCAGTCAATTATAAATTAATGTTGTATTGATTGTCCACCAGATGACACTGTGGACGTTGGCGGATCACCTTTTTTAATATGAAAAAAATATATATATATGTATTGTATGTGACAAAAAAAAGGACTTTTGATAAAAATTATGGCTGAAAATTGTTTTTCTTTTAAATTGCAAATTATATCATGATCACAGGAAATGTATAGCCTTTTGGTACATACTTCTAACACTACATGTATAGCTGACATGCATGCCAAGAAAGGTAAGCTTATAAGGATAATTTCTGAGACATAATGTCTGTATGAGAGGAGACACTTGGAAATTGTGAAGCTTTGAAAATAATCACGTTAATTGGAAAATTATACTAGAAATCTAAATGCTAGAAACATGTAAAGAATCAAAGGTTACACATGAGATCAACTACAAAACAGGGAATGAAGCCAGGTTTATTGTCTCATACGTCTTGATTATCATTCATCAGACCTTATATGGTCATCCGTAGAGAATTTTAAAACAATTTATTGAATAATTAATCTATATAAGTCCTTTGACCTGAAGATTCACACAACAAAATCCAAACTGATGAAAGTGAAGACAAGAAGTAAAACGAGACAACAATAGAAGACAAAGAACTTGAGGAAATAAAAGACTTAAAAACTGTAATTACTTTTTTGAAAATTGATCTAAAGGCTCTTTGATTAAAATCAAAGAAAAGAAAACATACATGAAGGCAATGCTTAAAAGTTTAATTGTGATTACTTTTTTTGAAATCAAAGGGGGGGGGGGGACATATATAAAGGCAATGCAATGCAATTAGAAGACAATACTTGTTTGTTTTCTGTTGGGTGAAAAAGAAGTATCTGCCTTTATTACTTCAGCACAAACACTTTACAATGAATTCAAATGAAAGTTTCTGGGACTGGAATAACACGACAAGCAACACAAACGCAAGTATCTGGGACTGGAGTAACATGACAATCCACACAAGTTCCTCCGCATTGGATGAAACGACAAGCCCATTCCCTATGACAGACAACCTTACAACAGCAGGACTGTCATTGATAAATCACAAAGAACATGCAAGAAGTTTAAACATTCGACACTATGGAGTGTATGTCCTTGTTGTTACAGGATTCATTGGGAATCTAATGTCACTAGTGGTCTGTGCCGCAAGCTCTCTGCGTGGAACCACATCAGGCATTTACATGATGTCTCTAGCAATAGCAGATACCCTATACTTGCTTGGAGAAATCCTTTTCAATTTATCGCGGGGAAGTTTTCGATCAGATCCACTAGGAGACAGTCTCTTCCTGTGTCTCACAACATTCCACACTAGGTATACTAGTAAGTGTTGGTCCGCTTTCTTGACATCTGTGATTGCAGTGGAAAGATTCATCGTAGTCTGTTTTCCCCTGAAGAGCGCCACATGGTTGACGAAGAGAAGAGCAAGAATCAATGTGTTGTGGACCTTCGTTGTCTCCTTCGGAATGAATGCTTACGTTTATAATGTATTTACTATAAAATATTACGAACCATTACAAAAAATGACATGTGATATCAAAGATGATAAGAAGCCAATTTATGATGCATGGATTCTTTACAGTACCAATGTCGCCGGTGACCTTGTACCTTGTTTAACGGTGATGATATGTTCAGCATTAATTGTCTATGGGTTAATCAAGTCTTCAAAATTTAAATCCAATGTGGCTTCTAAAAATCGAAGCAAGGCCAAATCAGTAGAAGCACAAATAACTGCCATGCTCTTTTCAGTCATCATAGTATTTATCGCATGCAACTTACCCTATCTTTTCCTGTACTCTCTGACGCACTTCTTGTACTATACAAACAAGGTGATTTCTTGGGAGCAGTTTGCAGTCTATATGACTTTGATGAATTATTTTTATTTGTTGTTTGTTTTCAATCATTGTATTAACTTTGTCTTGTATTGTGTCTTGGGGAGCAATTTCAGAAACAAATTTAAAGAAATACTCTGCAAATGTTCTTATTC
>JAVSBT010195534.1:0-13611 GCA_033118115.1 Pharyngocirrus eroticus | reverse complement strand
AAAAAATATTGTTATATTAAACAACCATCTTCTTAATTTTTAACACTTCTCTTTTTATCTTATTCTACTTAAGTACAGAACAATGGATGTAAAAATTTGGTTCAAACATTCTATTTACTCCCCCTGTTAGAATGTGAACAAAGAAATGAACTACATAATTATGTTTTTTTAAATAAATCTTCCAGAGCGATGACCATAGATCTTTTGAAAAGATAACCATACATCCTGATTAATTGTCAGAGCAGTTAATCAGAAAGAATATTTCCAGGGTATTTACAGCTGTATATTTTTCAATTCAAGACCATTATCGACCAAGAAACAAAACCTTCTTAAGAGCAATACCACATTATGTTTTAATACATCAACAAAATGATAAACACAAATACTTCCTGAAAAAATTATACTATAGGGGGCACCACAGGTCTGATTTGAGATATATGTATGATAGTACGCTAAATATATAGTCTTGCTTTATTTGTTATAAGATATAGGCCTACAGT
The DNA here is from genome assembly GCA_033118115.1 of Pharyngocirrus eroticus. Taxonomy (NCBI): domain Eukaryota; kingdom Metazoa; phylum Annelida; class Polychaeta; family Saccocirridae; genus Pharyngocirrus; species Pharyngocirrus eroticus. The sequence goes on along the minus strand of JAVSBT010195534.1, from coordinate 13,111 downwards.
AGTAGGTCGTTACAGAACAATACTAGCAGGGCGATGCCTGTCTGTATGTTTTAAGGCCGGTTTACACTCTGCATCAAACACTGAAAATATCTTTTTGTAACAATTTGAAAGTCCAAGACATTTCCTTCCGACAATGTGTTTGTCTATGAAGTGAAATTAAAGGTATTCTTTATTCTGTGCTACATTAACATTTTAGACTATCCATGGGTGACACGCAGATGCTTAGAATAATCAATCGTTAAAACTGCAAATGCATTTACAATAATCATTTTGAAGCGATGTCAGAATTGTTACTTAAGTAATTGCACGAAAGAATTTGACAGTTGGACAGGCATATATGATGTATAGAGGTAATTCATGAATTGCCCATGGCAAATACATACTTCTATAAATATGTATAATCATTTTCTTTGTTATGCATAATGTTACTATTTTCTATAATGCAACCTGCGTTTGTTTCCTTAAAGTAACCCAAAGCCAAATGAAAGTAATTGGCTAAGCTCCATCACGCCACCATCATATCATGGCTACAATGGATTGGATATTTCCTTATCCCATTGAACACCACACTAAGTATATACACGTTAACTTCCTAGAAATATTGAAAGTTAGATGAAAATGAGTATGAAATCAGGCAATATCTTCCTGTTTGGTTCAGACACATTAACAAGTAACATGTACCAGTGTATTACTGCTATAAGTTTGCTGATTTTGTTTCTGAAACAAATCCATGGACAATCAACTCAATTATCTGAAAATAACAAAGATGTTTGCTCAAAGACATGTCCTTGGATACAACAAATTCTAAATGAAAAGGATTCCATTATTTATGAACATGGAAAGAAGATTGAGCAGCAATCTTTAAAGCTAGAAGAGCTCCTTGAATGGAAAACAACACATGGACACGAGGAAAAGAAAACAAACACAGGGCCTAAGCCATTACTTTTTCCTCAAGAAGGTTATAAAGGTACGTATATGTAGGTTGTTTTCATAATTATACAGGAACAAGAAGTGTTGTGGTTAAGACAAAGGTCAAGGTAAAGGATAAGGCATGTCATGACGTAAAATGTCTTCTGATTAAAAGTGTTTTTTCAGCTCTGCAATTGGAATCAGACAAATCTTTTTAAAAAGTCTCAAAATCTCTGAGAATCTTGAACATTGACCTAAACACTATCTCTACCAGAGGTCAGTGTATGCAAATGTTGCAAACCTTGTGAAATACGATTAGATTACTAGAATAATTATTGTTTGTTATCTTTAAAGGACATTTCACCTCACACATATAGTTGTATTTCCCACACTAGGGTTTACTAGGGGTCTATAAATTAGCCCTTTAGCAATCGAAGATCTTTCAAGTCAATTATACACAAAGTACCAACTTATACATCTATTTTTTTCAGTATATCATATTGCTTTTCTAAAGAATTATGACAATCCTCCGTATCCTGAATTCAACACTCTACTTATAAGTTCAATGAATGCTACATCAGTACACGTATACAGTAGACAACCACCATATGACAAGACTTACACCATTAGACCAAATGGATTCAAGCATGTTACAGACATTTCCAAGGAAGCAACGGTTATCGCTAATACAACGGTCACACAACAAGGCTTCTTAGTGAATGCTTCCGATGACGTATTTGTACAGGGGGGTAATGTGCATTATGGTAAACTAGATGGTTTTAATGTAATTCAGATTGGTCCTGACAGTGTAGAATACATCATAGTATCTTATACAGATACAGTCCAAGTTAAAGTCCCGGGGTTTGTTGCTGTCGGAACAGAAGATAACACATTACTTGAGATTTACAAACCAGTGGTTAGTGGGGGTAAGGAATTCGCAGTACAGACCACCTTAAACAAACTTGACACATATGCATGGTATGCTCCTGCTCATCAAGAGGTCACTGGTTTCAAGGTCATTTCGGATAAACCTATAGCTGTTTATGCTGGTCATGAGTGGGCTCAAGTCTTAGATGCCACTGGTGATCATTTGGCAGCTTCCATTCCCCCAGTAGCTAGGCTTGAACCAACTACATTGTCCCCCCTGTTGCTGGAGTACCTGGTTCTAATGGTTACATCCTCAAAATCGTAGCTAATGAAGCCAATACAGAAATTACCATTTCTAGGAAATCCATCCTATATACCAAGATTATACATGAACAGGAGTTCATTGACCGCTTGATAATGCCATCAGATCAACCTCTGAATGTTAGATGCAGCAGGGCCTGCCTGGTAGCTCAAATAACCATAGGATCCGGAGCCTTCGAGATGGATTCCTATATGATGATCATCACTCCCACCTCTGCCCTCTCACAAAATGTAAGGTTTGGCACATTGACCCCTTCTGATGGTGAGACGTTTCAAAATATCTACTTGGTCATCATATCAGTCAACCAAAGCCTTACAAGTTATCAACTCAATGAGGAAGTACTCCAAACATCTTGGCATCCAGTCCCTGGCTGGAGCGAGGGCTCCTACTTGTACAGCATTACCAGAATCCAAAGTGATTTTTATCATCTTAAATCTACCAGTACTACTGGAGGGTTTGCTGCCTATGTGCAAGGGTTTGACTCAATCAGTCCAAATGAAGGATTTGGTTACAGACTAGGACTTTTTTAAAGGATTCCCCATTGACAAAGTACTTATTTGACTGCAATGACTTAAGTTATTTGGGTTTGAACTGTAGATGTGAATATCATATAGCGTTTGCTAAAATCATATATTCACAGAAATACTTAATTTTCTAACTTTATATAATGGACTTAATTTGACGTTATCGAAAAACAGAGGCTTATGCACACATGGCTTTAGATTTGGAAACGTTAAATTTGTTGATTTGGACACATATGTGTCTATAAATTTGGTCAAATACATGTCTACAAATTTGAAACAAAATGAATAAGAAGTGGACACCAGGCCGCAGGATCAAAATGTAGTGACCAAGCCTTCCCTTATTTTTTAATTGACACCACACATTGTGTCAGATAATAAATTGTCAGATTATTAAAAGTGTCTATCCATCTTCAATCGAGGTATATTATTGTTTAGAGGGTACAAATATGTTCTTAAATATGATATGTATTAAATGTCACATATAATTATGTTCATAAACATAAGCAAAGTTATAGACACAAATACTTTCTGATTTTTGCGCATAGAAATAAAGCAAACACTCAAGGGCAACATAGGTCTGATCTGACATGCCGGACTAATTTTTAAAACACAAAACCCCCCCCCCCCCCCCCCCCCACCAATATATTAGATATAGGCAAACAGTAGTAGTTTGTTGCAAATAATTATGCTAGTAAGATGATGAATGTCTTTCTGTTCTGTTACAATTTTTAAAGTGCCTTATCCTATTTCTAGTCTATTGAGGGAATCCATTTACACGATGGACAAACTCTCAAAATGTTATAGTTTAGTACTACATTGAGGTACCGAAACATGATAGTTCTAACGAGTATACAGCCCTAAAGTGTTAGAGAAAACCTATTCACATCATATATTTTCTTAACAACAAAATGTGTACTGAAAGTTGCAGATGAGCTTCAATTTAAATACTCAAATTGTTGGGAACGAAGTTTTACCTGCGTTGCGACCTTAAACTGGCAGATTGTCCCTAGAAGATAACAGGATGTCAAGACTGACTATTAGTTAAAATTGCAAAAGCATACTGTTGAATTTTGAAGGGCTTTTAAAATTGTAACTTAAATACACAAACGGAATTGACAGTTGGACAGGCCTTTATATAAATTACATTGTGGTCTCACAATCTTGGTATAATATATATAACTTTGTCATGGATTGTCCTTGGTAACAGTAAACTTCTATTTATATTGATTTCTTTAATATCAATATTGCTACTATTATCAATAACTTAATCTACGTTTGTTTCCTTTAAGTGAATCCAAAAACATAATATTATGCAAGTTAATTATCTATGCTCAGTCACACAACAATACGAATATTATAACAATGGATGGGATATTTCCTTATCCCATTGAACACCACACTAAATATATAAACGTTAACCTCCTGAAAATATTGTAAGTAAGTATGACATAAAGACCAAGAAACATCTTCCTGTTTGGTTCAGACATAAAAACTATCAACATGTATCAGTGTATTACTGTTATAAGTTTGATGATTTTGTTTCTGAAACTAATTCATGGACAATCAACTCAATTATCTTATGATAACAAAGATGTTTGCTCCAAGACATGTCCTTGGATACAACAGATTCTTAGTGAAAAGGATGCTGTCATTTATGAACACGGAAAGCAGATTGAACTACAAGCTTTGATGCTTAAAGATCTGGTAATTGCAAAGGAACAACAAGCTCAAGAAATTGAACAACAAGCCTTGAAGCATGAAGATCTGCAGAACCAATTTGCTCAACTCCTTGAATGGAAAACGACACATGAAAAGACTGAAGGGGAAACAATTACAGGGACAACACAACTACATTTTCATCATGAGGGCTATAAAGGTATGTTTGTTGTTCTATTCATAAATAAGCAGTAACAAGGGGTAATGGTGAAGGAATTTAAAGTCAAAGTCAAGGAAAGGCATACACTAAGTGCTCTAACCACTACACCACTTGTTCGATTATAAAACATATTTGAATGGTTCGAATCTTGTTTTTAGGCAAGATGTTTTTCTGGTTAAACATTTTTTTCTGTCTGTTAGGGGAGACAGAACCGAAATATATTTCAAACAATATAATAGCTGTCCCAAAAGATATCTAAGACACTCTACCTAAAATAGTTTTCTCCCAGTACTCTGTGTTTACGAATCAATACTACCCTAGTAAATTAACAATTATGTAACTGGAATTATTTGCTATATGTAGTGGAAAGTTTCTTCACACATACAGTGACAATCCCCCACTAGGGTTCATTAGTGATCTATAGAGAGCTTTAATGGCCTGGTGCATAGCATGTTCGCTTGTTGTGCACAAGGTCCCCAGTTTGAAACCAGAAGTCTCAGGTGAAATGTTTTTTCCTGGCTTTCAAGATATGTCATTTGATTCAAACAAAAAACTAGGCCCACTGTCAAAGAATTTTCTTTCCTTCCTTCCTTCTTTGAATATATTTATTCATTTATGAGGGTTCTTTAAGGATAACGCTCATTCAGCATAACTGGTCTTCAAAGGGACCCTCCATACATATAGGAAACACAATATGTTTACATCATTATGACCATTAACATAGGTAATAACAGAGGAAAAAATATAAATGTTCATTTATTTTCTTTCAGTTTATTACATTGGTTTTCTGAAAAGTCTTGACACTTCTGGGCACGAATTTAACTCTATACTGATAAGTTCAAAGAATGCTACATCAGTACATGTCTACAGTAGACAACCACCATATGACAAGACATACACCATTGGACCAAATGGATTCAAACATGTTACAGACATTCCCAAGGAAGCTACTGTTATCACAAATGCTACAGTCACAAAACAAGGCATCATAGTGAATGCTACCGATGACATATGGGTACAAGGAGGTAATGTGCGTCATTATAAACTAGATGGGTTTAATGCAATTCAGATTGGTCCTGACAGTGTAGAATACATCATAGTATCTTATACAGATACAGTCCAAATTAAAGACCCTGGATTTGTTGCTGTGGGAACACAAGATAATACATTACTGAAGATTTATAAACCTGTGCCTGGTGGGGGTAAGGAATTTGCTGTACAAACCACCTTGAACAAACTTGACACTTATGCATGGTATGTTTCTGCTCTTGAAGAAGTCACTGGTTTCAAGGTCATTGCCGATAAACCTATAGCTGTTTATGCTGGTCATGAATTCGCTCAAGTCTTAGATGCCAGCGGTGACCATTTGGCAGCTTCCATCCCTCCAATTAGTAGACTTGGAACACAATACATAGTCCCCCCTGTTGCTGGAGTACCTGGTTCTACTGGTTACGTCCTCAAGATCGTAGCTAATGAAGCCAACACAGAAATAACTATATCTAGAGAAGTCATCTTATATACCAATATTTTACATGAACAAGAGTTCATTGACCGTTTGATAAAACCATCAGACCAACCCCTGAATGTGAGATGCAGCAAGGCCTGCCTCGTAGCTCAAATTACCTTAGGATCCGGAACCTTCGAGATGGATTCCTATATGATGATCGTTATCCCTATTTCTGCATTCTCACAAAATGTAAGGTTTGGCACATTGACTCCTGCTAATGCTACGAAGTTCCAATACATCTACCTTGTCGTTTTATCAGTCAACCAAAGCCTTACAAGTTATCGACTAAATGAGGAAGTACTCCAAACATCTTGGGATCCAATCGTCGGATGGAATGAGGGCTCCTACTTTTGCAGTATCACCAGAATCCAAGGTGGATTTTATCACCTCAAATCAACCAGTACTACTGGAGGATTTACTGCTTATGTGGAAGGATTTAATTCAAATAATCCAGTTGAAGGATTTGGTTACAGATAAGGTCTTTTCTAAAAGATTCCCATTTGACAAAGCACAACTTCAATTGACTTCAATTATTTCAAGTATATAGTTTTGAACTATAGATGCGTGAATATCAAGTAGCGTTTTTAACATTATATTCACAGCAATACATAATTGAATAATCATAGCTGGTTTTTTTTACATGTAATTACAAGAAATAATTGCGAAAGTGTTTTTTTCTGTACAAAGTATTAGATCGACTTTCAAAGGAAATTTGATGAGATTTTTTTATATTGAAAACTATTGTAGAAAGAATTCAAAAAATGGATATCTTTAAACCCAGACTTATGTTAATCTGCTTGTACTTGTATGGAATGCTTGACACAACAATAAAGGACCTTTTCATTATAAGTTTGTGTTTTTGTTGTGTGTTGTGTGCCACTTGTGGAAAGTGCTGAAACAGAATTTATTCTTTTTTGGATCAAACAATCATTGGAAACAATGTATAAATCGGTGCATCGATGTTTGATCAATCTCTTAGGCCATTCCAAATTGATTGGTTGGTCGATGGATGCTGCCGGGCTATTTTTCACAATGTTGTCCTGTACTACGTTAACATTACAGATTGTCCATGGATGACAACTAGATGGCAAGAATGTCTAGTCGTTAATGTCAAATGCATTTTTATATATTGTATTTTAACGTGTGTTAAGAATTGTTACTTTTAAAAATGCACGAATAAATTTGATAGTTGGACAAGCCTTTACAACGTATAGTGGTGTTACAATCTTAAAACATGCATAGCTAATTCATGAATTGCCCATGGCAAATACATACTTCTATAATTATGTATATTATTTTTGTCTTTGTTATCCATACTGCTACTATTTTCAATAATGCGTTTATTTCCTTAAAGTGAACCCAAAACCAAATGAAAGTAATTGGCTAAGCTCCATCACGCCACCACCATACCATGGCTACAATGGATTAGATATTTCCTTATCCCATTGAACACTATACTAAATATATACACGTTAACTTCCTAGAAATATTGAAAGTTAGATCGTAAGAAGATAGAGATCAGGAAATATCACATGTTAGGTTCAGACATACAAACAATCAACATGTATCAGTGTATTACTGTTATAAGTTTGCTGATGTTGTTTTTGAAACAAATTCATGGACAATCAACTCAATTATCTGATAATAACAAAGATGTTTGCTCCTTGACATGTCATTGGATACAACAGAGTCTTAATGAAAAGGATGCAGCCATATTTGAACTTGGAAAGAAGATTGAACAACAAGCTCTGAAGCATGAACAACTCCTTGAATGGAAAACAACACATGAAAGTAAATAAATCACGGGGCCTAGGCAACTACATTTTCCCCAAGAAGGTTATAAAGGTACTTATCTGACGGGGGGGGGGGGGAGTTCTTTCAAAAGTATTAAGCCACATGTTGTGTTGTGGTTAAGGCATTTATGGCCAAGGATAAGGATATGGCATAAACCAACAACATGCCGTAAGTGTCTTTCTGATTAAAAGTGTGTTTACAGCTCTGGAATCAGAAATATCTTTAGAAAATGTTGTAATTTGTCCCAAAATATCTCAGAACCCATCTGGACAATTTACCTATCACCACCATGGGGCTCTGGTTTATCATTTTATCATTGGACCTTTCATACCTACAAGACATAGACTTATGTATATACATTTGAACATAAACATAAGTAAAAGAATATGAATATATATTTATTTTTCTTTCAGTATATTACATTGCTTTTCTGAAAAATCTTGACAATCCTGGGTTTCCTGAATTTAACACACTACTTATAAGTTCAAAGACTGCTACATCAGTACACATCTACAGTAGACAACCATCATATGACAAGACATACACCATTGGTCCAAATGGATTCAAGCATGTTACAGACATATCCAAGGAATCAACTGTAATTGCTAATGGTACCGTCACCCAACAAGGCATCTTAGTGAATGCTACCGATGACGTATTTGTACAAGGAAGTAATGTACGTTATGGTAGACTTGATGGCTTTAATGCAATTCAGATTGGTCCTGACAGTGTGGAATATATCATAGTATCTTATGCAGATGCAATCCAAACTCATGTCCCTGGATTTGTTGCTGTTGGTACACAAGATAACACATTACTGAAGATTTATAAACCTGTGGCTGGTGGGGGAAAGGAATTAGCAGGACAGACCACCTTAAACAAACTTGACACCTATGCGTGGTATGAACCTTCTACACAAGATGTCACTGGTTTCATGGTCATTTCCGATAAACCAATAGCTGTTTATGCTGGCCATGAATGGGCAACAGTCTTAGATGGCACTGTTGACCCTTTGGCAATTGTTAGTGGTGACCATTTGGCAGCTTCCATGCCTCCAATAGCGAGACTTGGCACCAACTACATTGTTCCACCTGTTGCTGGTTTTCCTGGTTATATTGGTTACGTCCTCAAAATCGTAGCAAATGAAGCAGGTACAGAAGTAACTATTTCCAGGGAAGTAATCTTATATACCAAGATTTTATATGAACAAGAGTTCATTGACCGTTTGATAATGCCATCAGATCAACCTCTTAATGTAAGATGCAGCAAGCCCTGCCTGGTAGCTCAAATAACTATCGGATTAGAAGCCTCGAAAATGGATTCCTACATGATGGTAATCATTCCTAACTCTGCCCTCTCACAAAATGTAAGGTTTGGGACCTTGACCCCTTCTAATGGTACAAAGTTTCAAGATATCTACCTTGTCATCATATCAGTCAACCAAAGCCTTACAAGTTATCAACTGAATGAGGAAGTACTCAAGACATCTTGGCATTCAATCCCTGGCTGGAATGATGGCTCCTACTCTTGCAGTATCACAAAAATCCAACATGGATTTTATCATCTCAAATCCACAAGTCCCACTGGAGGGTTTGCTGCTTACGTGGAAGGGTTTGACCCAGGTAACCCTTATGAGGGTTTTGGGTTTAGATTAGGACTTTTTTAAAAGATATCTAACTGACAAAAAATGGAAGGAATTGACCCTGGTAATCCGGTAAAAGAACTGGGTTATATATTCTTTAAAGGATATTTTAATGACAATGCATGATTTCTCTGACGTCAATGACCTTTAAAAATGTTGGGTTTCGATCTATAGACGCTTGTATATCATGGAGCATTTTCAACATCATACTTTGCATCACTTTTTTATTCGTCTACTTTTGTCAAAAAGTATTCTTTTGAACTCAAATTTGATTCATATCTTGAAATTACATATTTATTGAAATTTATTGGCAACAAAATATAACAAAACAAATATAATTATGCAATATTGCCAAAAGGTGAGTAAAACAGGTTAAAAAAAAACCACATGAATAACAAATAAATAGTAGCAGTGTACCTTCTTTCTTTAGTTTCTTTTTTGTAATATAATTGTTAAGTAAACTTGAAATATGAAAGTGGACTCAGTCAATAGATTGAACTACTATAAAGTGCATGAATCTGGATCTAACTCAAAATGCCAACATAAAATGGGTAATTTATTATGATATTAAGTGTATATTATGATTATTATGAACATATCACAATAAGAGGCTCATGTATTAATGTCATATCTATAGAATTTTGTCTAATTTTAGGAGATTCTTGTTTACCTATTTCATTATGTGATACGCATATTAGTTTATTTTGGTCAACTAATCAAGCTTTTTCCAATATCTTTATCAAAATTACATCTGATTTTGGAATTTTGTAATGAAAACCTACTTTGGTATAAAGTCCATAATTATTACAATCGTTTCAACTTCTGACTAGTTTTGTCTTTATATCACCTTTGTAACTCTGCCTGTATCTAAATATAATGAAGTCCATTATAAAACCAAGACTACCACCATATATGTATTGAAAATGTCCTCTATTTTTTTTTTGAAACGACGCATCAAATATGTATTTCATAACTTCCTGAAAATATTGCATGTTATAGATTATAAAAAGACAAAATATAAAAAGATATCTTCCTGTTTGGTTCAGACCTAAAACAACCAAACATGTATCAGCGTGCTATTGCTATAAGTTTGTTGATTTTATTTTTTGAACAACTTCATGGACAACCAACATTTATATTTGATACTAACAGAGATGTTTGCTCTAAATCATGTTCCTGGATTCAATCTCTACTAAATTATAACGATGCTAAACTTCATGAACACGAAATGAAGATTGCGATCCTACAAAATCAAGTGCAACTTCTCATAGAAGCCCCAAGCATTCCATTGCCCACCAGCCAACCACAGACACCAGGTCCCCCATTCAATGTTCCAATTGAGGGATTTAAGGGTACGTGCAAATGATTGATATGAATATAAAGTTAATCTAACGCAGTGTTTACACCGTTTTGCTTAAAATCGACTTTATTAGGTGCAAGTCTTTAGTGCATGTCAAAGTCAGATTTTTTAAAGAGAAGTCGAACAATGGAAATCACAAAAGTGTAAGGCAGGTGAGGATGTGATCATGTTATAATTATATAATTATGTCAAAAGATTTTTCAATTGTCTTCAAGCAGAAAAAACTAAGTAACTTTGTTTATACTGTAGACTTTCGAAGTGCTTTAAAGAATCTTTAACTAAAATACACTTTCTAGCACTTACACAACAGACACTGTAAACAAAGCTTTTTCTTCTCATACATTTGGTTATACAATTCAATACTTAATCATGCTATTTTTTTTCTATTTCTGATAGTGTATTACATCGCAATGTTTAAAATACATGAAATACATGGTAATCAGAGTGGAAAAAATACCTTGCTTATAAGTTCAAAAAATGCAACAATGGTACATGTCTACAGTAGACAGCCTGCATATGACAAGACTTACAGTATTGGACCTAATGGACACGTAAGAATAGAGGATATTCCCTTGGAAGCAACAGTCAGCTCCAATGCCACGGTCACAAAACAAGGCATCTTGGTGAATGCTACAGATGATGTATGGGTACAAGGCGGTTTAGTACAGCCCTACCTTGTTGATGGATTCAATGCGATTCATATGGGTCCTGACTGTACGCAGTACATCATAGTATCTTATAAGGGTATCACTCGTGCATTTCACTCTGGATTCCTTGTGGTAGGAACTGAAGATAACACCATAGTAAGGGTGTTTAAACCAGTTGTCGGTGGGGGTGGTGTATTAGCTGTACAAATCATACTACATAAACTTGACACTTATGCATGGTACGAGCCTGTCTATCAAGAGGTCACAGGTTTAAAGGTCATTTCAGACAAACCGATTGCAGTATACGCCGGTCATGAACAAGCTGTTGTTGCAGATAATGCAGGGGATCACATGGTGTCTTCCATTCCTCCAATCGCAAGGCTCGGGAGAGACTACATTATCCCTCCTATTCCTGGGGTACCTGGTTCTCTAGGTTACATCCTTAAAATCGTAGCAAGTGAAGCTGGTACAAATGTTAACATTTTCAGAGATACCACTTTGTACACCAAGGTATTAAATGAAAATGAATTTCACAGCTGGGATATAACACCATCAGATGTACCCCTCAATGTAAAATGCAGTAAACCCTGCCTGGTAGCTCAGATCAGTAAAGCAAAGCAAGCCTATAGAATCGATTCCTACATGATGGTTATTACCCCAAACTCTGCCCTCTCTCAAAATGTAAGGTTTGGTACATTGACCCCATCCAAATCAGGTCAATTCTATCGAAATATCTACCTTGTCATTGTGTCATTCAACCAAAGCATTGCAAGCATAATGCTAAATGATACCGTCTTACAAACTTCATGGAACACGGTCAATGGCAGGAGTGAGGGTGGTTATAGTTACACTATTACCAAAATCCAAAGAGGTTTTTTCCATCTTACATCTACAAGTCAATCGGGGGGATTTGCTGGGTATGTTCAAGGGTTCAGTAACTCAAATTACCAATCAGAAGGATTTGGATACAGGTTGGGGATATTTTGAAAATAGATATCATACTTTAGGTTCATGTTTTGATGTACAACTGACAAATTTCCAACTGAATGTCAACATTAATTCTAGGTATACTAGATTTTATGATTATTATGTGACCTTTGTATTTTTCATTACGTTTACGTTATGTAGCTAGCTGATTGATACTTATAGAGGAAGAGGAAATTTCATGTACAATGGTATTTTGGAGAAATTTGACATTGACAGCTAGAAACGTGTTGTATATAGAAATAACTGTTGAATAATGCACAAGGAAATAAAGGCCTATTTATACTTTTAACTGTGCAAATCCAAGGTCTATTTATACTTTTATTTTTTAACTGTGCAAATCCAAGTTCTATTTATACTTTTATTTTTTAACTGTGCAAATCCAAGGCCTATTTGTACTTTTATTTTTTAACTATGCAAATCCAAGGCCTATTTATACTTTTAACTATGCAAATCCAAGGACTATTTATACTTTTATTTTTTTAAATGTGCAAATCCAAGGCCTATTTATACTTTTAACTATGCAAATCCAAGGCCTATTTATACTTTTAACTATGCAAATCCAAGGCCTATTTATACTTTTAACTATGCAAATCCAAGTTCTATTTATACTTTTATTTTTTAACTGTGCAAATCCAAGGCCTATTTATACTTTTATTTTTTAACTGTGCAAATCCAA
>JAVSBT010195533.1:0-29988 GCA_033118115.1 Pharyngocirrus eroticus | reverse complement strand
CTTTAAAAGATAAAGCAATGTGTAGCAATATGTAATACAAGACTTTTTCAAAGAAAAAACATTCTGATCGAACATAACAAGTCTATAGAATAATAGCTATTGGTCACTACAGCAGTAATGGTGAATACAATAAATGAAAAACAACAAATATTGCGATAGCATAGCATTTTATTGATCTATATCGGAAAGAGTAGAACTTAGGAAGAGGTGGTATTCTCAAATAATTGTATAATTCGTGAGAAATCTCAATTAATCAAATGAAATCATAATCAATTAATTATTAAACTGTCACAGATTGCTTTATCAAGAAATGAAAAGTAGAAAATAATAATGAATGATTGGAAGAACACAACTAAATTTATAAATCATAGCAAATTGGTTCGTGATAACACAAATAAATGACAAAAAGGAGAATTTGCAATATAAGCATGAGCAAAGAAACAGAATTACACAGTGCAGTGATCGATTTAGACACCGGACCAGCGGACCAGACATTTTTAGCCCAATGTTACAGTATTATCCAGTCCGGTAGAAATTAGTAATTTTCTTAGTAAACATGCTATACAACCCAGTAGCCAAAAAAATTCTAAATCGATCGCTGACATGCAGAGAAAATCATTTCTAACAGCAAAAAAACCATTTTAGAAATAATAATTGGTTGATTCTACAGTAATTTCAGATTATATACAATGTACAGAGGAAAGACAACTGGAATGTCATGGTAAATCTATATTACAAGTTTTGATAATTGGTCTAAGTTTACTTAAAAATATCTTTTGTGTAGTTTAAAGCGGTGTATACATTTGTGAGGAATTGGTATACTACAACCCTATACTTTATCCCACAAACTCTTAAAGCTACTGGTGTATATGTATACAGCGCTTTAACAGCTCAACCATACACATTATGAAAAAGACTAGCAACAAAAGAATCAACCATAATCACATGAAGCATTTAAAAAAAGCAGTTTCAAGAAAGACATACATTATTAAAAAGCAAGATTTGCTTTTTTTTTAAGAGGACAAGTTTGCAATCAAAGTAAATCATCTAACCTATATAGTGTTGTGTGTTTACAGTGAATTTATTTTTACCTAATAGGCCTAGCAACTGCAAAGGCTTTAATCTATAACCAGTAACATATAAAATAATTGACTGATCAATATAACAAACATCAAGCTATCCATAAACCACAATTAATATGTACAGCTACAAATCATTGAATGTGAATTGATTTGTAAACTACTCCTGGCAGACCAGCTGGTTAAAAATATGTGATTCATCAACAAACATTGACTGAAGAAATAAACATGACATCATCACATATACCATAGCACATTCATTTTACAATATATCTATGTCATTCAATTTAAGTCATAACAATAAACACCATATCTGAATGTTATTTGGCCCTATAATTATGTAATTTGATATGTTACATCAAAAATCCCCCCCCCCCCTTCGGTGAAACTGTTCTGTAGGAACAATATGAACCAACAGTATGGAACAGTATCATCCAAAGATTCCAGGTAAATGCACTAAATTGCTTTATAAGTGGTCCCTATATTATAACACAATCTCTTGCCACACCATAGTTGATACAGAGCATTGAATTGAGTTAATCGTATTTACCTTGTCGACTATCCTTTTACTACTCAAAAATACATCACAGCTTTTGAAAACCCTTTAAACCATAAACTGTGAAATTTTAACTAAAATACATCTTTATTTGAGAGAAAAAAACACCTTTACATATGATATCAACAACAGTCACTACTTCCATAGTAATGGCCATAGGCAGTGTCCACAATATTTGTCTCACTGTCTATCAGTTTGGTCCCATGTGAAAGGCATCCATTACAAGAACTTGAGCATCTCTTAACATTTCATTCACAAGACTTCATAGTTATATGTACAGTTCAAGTTGTGTGTACCAAATCCAAGCGTCTTCTAACCATACAGTGAACAATTCACAAGAAAAATTGGAAGGCAAAATGTGATTAAAAAACAATCCAACTATATGTATACAATAATTGATAATTGTACATGAGAATCTATCAAATATCATACATGTATATTTATTTAAATATAATAGTAGATTTGAAAGTAAAACTTTCCTTATGCACAGTATGTATATAAAATAATGATAAAGTCCAACACAAAAGATATGCGGTTTGAAACCTACATGTTTCAAGTCATCCAGGACTCTCTTCAGGGTTTATTTACTTTTGAAATAAACACTGAACAGAGTGAAGAGAGTCCTTGATGACTTGAAACATGTAGGTTTCAAACTGCATATCTTTTGTGTTGGACTTAATCATTATTTTATTTATTTAATATAGACTACTTGTATATCTTGCACATGAAAAGCATTGGAATTACTGATAAAGCTGTTCATATATAATACAATTACATCAACTAAGTCACATTCCTTTAATACATACATGTATTTGATTCAATTGTAAAGACACATCAGATTAATTTAATATTGTCACAACGAGATCATGGCACCACAATATGGTTTTGTCAAAGATTCATCAACAATGCTTAATACCTTTTACATAAACATTTTGAACCCACAGCTATCTAGCATTTTAACAAATACATTGTACATGTTATAACATAAAAAACAATACCTTGATACAAGATAGTGGTTTAAATCCAACTTATAATCTCCTGTAGTCTTTCATTTTTACATGATATCTGTCACTCATCAGCAAAGTGTCGTTTTGCGCAAATATGACACTTTTGTTACGTTTGCATTTTATTTTTGCTTGAACAGTTATGAATAATTTCATCAATTATTATATTTCATCATCTGTTAATGGTAGAAATTATTCTACAATTAATTGGTAATTTGGTGTGATTATCTGCTCTTTTCAGAACTTCTCTAAACTGCTATTCAATATTTCATCCTGTTTTGCATTTCTAAATATGAGAGTCGGAAGACGGCCACTTAACATTTTTTGCCTCGAAGACTATTTAATAACCATAACAAAATACATCTATGTGAGTTGGAAATATATGAAATAACTCATGATTCATCATAATAAATTGTTTTTCATGAATTAAAATGGAACTGTTACTAGTTTTTACTAAAACTAACACAGGGCAGTAACTAAACTAAACATCGAAATGCTGTGTTAGTGTGTATATAAATGATCGCATAATAAAACTCAGGGGTTAACATATGGGAATGCCTGCAGGTCCACGACCCTAGATTTTGACTGTTGGGGGTCCATATGGGACAGTGGATTTTTTTCACCTACTATCCCAACAATGAAGAAATGTCCATAGTAGAGATAGGCAGGGACAGTGGATTTTAAATGTGGACTTGTGGACTTTTTTCCTACAGGTCTCCCTGGGACAGTAAACAAGAATCTTTGTGATGATCTGTGTAAAACTCTATTAATCTATCTATTATTTCTCAGTGTTCCCTTTCCTTTCAGCAATTTCAACATCTCTTGTAGATTGTGTCCACGCTTTGACCACAATATCTTTGAAATATTCTCCCCATCCTTGAGAGTTGGATGCATTGTTAACTGAATTAGTTCCTCCATAGTGTGCCAACAATTCTAAAATTTCATCATGACCATTCTGTCTTGCAAGCTGCGCTGGTGCGATACCATCTTGAGACTCATAGTTGACATTCGCTCCAGCTTTCAGTAAAAACTCCACGACTTTTTTGTGACCATTCAGGCAGGATACATGTAAAGGTACAAAACCTTGACCTTCTTCAATGTCTACATTTGCATTGTTGAAAAGTAGGAGCTGGACCACTTCCAGATCGCCTCTCTGTGATGCACTGTACAAACATGTATATCCTTCATTTGTTTGGACATCCACATCAGCATCAGCCATGATAAGCTCTTCTGCTACGACAATATGACCATTCTGAATGGCCAGGAACAAACTGCTGACACCCTGTAAACCCTGAATGCTTACTTCAGCTCCTGCTTTAATTAGCATTTTGACCACATTATGATGTCCGTACTGACACGCAAAAAACATAGGAGTCCATTCTGCGTCGTCCACCATATTAACTATTGCACCTGCTTGTAGTAGCTTATCTACTGTGTCCGAGTCTCCGTTCTGGGCTGCTATGTGCAAGGCTGTGAATCCATCATGAACTTTGGCATTCACATCACAACCATGAGAGATCAGAAGATTGATCACTTCTTTTTGTCCAGTCTTTGTGGCAAAATATAAACTATTGATATCGTCAAATGTCTTCAAATTAATGTCAGTACCTGCTTCAAGGAGTATCTTAACTACTTCAATATGACCTTGATCAGACGAAATATGAATAGGAGCAATACCTGTGCTCTCTTGAAGGTCAACTGAAGCGTTCATCGAAAGCAGAAGTTTGACCAACTTTGTGAAACCTTTCTGTGCAGCCAATAGTAAAGGTGAATAACCTTCTGCTGTCTGCTTGTTTATATCTGCCCCTGCTGTCACTAAATCTCTAACAATATCTCTATGATCATCTTGAGCAGCATAATGCAAAGCACTCCACCCTTGGAAATCTTGCATGTCAATCTCTGCTTCTGAATTAAGCAAGACTTCAGTCACCGCCAAGTGGCCATTCTGAGAGGCTACGTGAAGAGGACTACATCCTTGGTTTTCTTGGAGATTAACATCAGCAGCTTTAGCCACCAACAACGCTACCACATCATCATGGCCTTCTTGTGCCGCTATGTACATACTTGTAAAACCATGATATGTTTTTCTATCCACGTCAACCCCAGCGTCTATCAATTCTTCAGCAGCAGCACTGTGACCATTTTCACAAGCAGCATGGAGTGCAGACCAACCATGGTAGTCAACCTTTCAAAACAAGAGAGGGAATAATTTTTTTACGTTCTTAATCAAGGAAATGGACATGCAAAGACACTTCAAACCTTGAGGACAGGAAAGATTGGTTAGACTGTTCATTTCATCGCTCAACTGCTGGGTTTTTATTTTCTGTTTTCATTAAAATTTTAGACCAAAAAAAATAAATCTTCATCTAACTTTCTTAAATACTATTTAAAAACCTAGTAATGGCCATTTAACATGGTGCATTGATACAAAAAATCAACATTAAAAAAAAACAAAGACAAACAAACATGCTGTTGATGATATGCGAACATTTCTCGTTAACATTTACATACCAAGGCAGCATCTGCACTGTGACCCAGTAATTGCAAGACCCCTGATTCATTGCCATGTTGAGCAGCAATGAAGATGGGTGTCTGACCATCTACAGTTTGAGCATTCACATTGGCAGCAGCCACACAAAGGGTCTCAATAAAGTCTCTGAATGAAAAAAGAAAGATATGTTATAGGTCATGAATCCACTTTCAGGTCACAACTGTGCAACATTGACATAAGTGAGTGCTAAAATATTGTATTATGTCAAATTACCTCATATACTGTATTGAAATTCATCTTGGATATACCAAATTTACCTGAATTAAAACAGGTACATCACTTGAAAAATTTAGATAGTACATGACATGTAACTCCTTGACAAACCAGTTGTAACTTAAAGTAAGAAAGTCACTCCGAATAGGTTCATTTTGGAATTTATTTTCAAATTTTCATTGATAACATCAACATCTTCAGGCCAATAATTGGCCTGAAGATGTTGAAAATGTGCAAATAAATTTCAAAATTAACCTATTTGAAGCAGCTTTCCTACTGCTTGATATAAAATGTCAGCTGGTACATACTGATACAGTTATAACTTCTACCAAGATTTGTATAAAGTTTTGATCAAGACAATATATTGTATTCAATTACTTTTAACATAGCTCAACTATTACACAAGATTAGCACTGCTTACAATCTATAGTAATATAGATCATAAAGCACCAGGGCTTCATGAATACTTCACTCAACAATAAATTAATGAAATTAATTTATAATGAAAATAGTCAATTGCCGACTTAAATAATAAATTTATTATCTACAATTTAATTTGAGACACATATTCTAGAGTTTTATTTTACATAAGATGGTCCAAATTTTTGAAGGAAAATCACAGTTCATTTCCAAAGTTCTTGGCTTTAATAATCAATTAGGCAATGTTCAAATAACTGATTTACTATCTATTAATATTAATTACAATTTTTCTGAATTTGAGAAATTTATCTCAAAGTATATCCTTTTCCTTTAATGGTGAGTATGCAAGAGATATTGAGAGCTGTTATGCCAATAAAAGTAAGAAAGAATGTTAAATCATGGTAATTTTGTCGTGGGGTTTATGTTTAAACTTGGGATCAACAGAAACAATGTTTTCCTTTTGGTCTCTTGTATTTTTTTATCATGTAACTTGTGTTTATTGTTTGTACCTTAACTATATAAGCACCATGATTAGATAAAATAATTCAACATTGGAACAAGAGATTTCATACCAAATGATGTTTCCACCTGTCCTAGAGGGCTTAGTCACATGAATGGTCATTTGGTATCAAATCTTTCTCTATTAAAAGCTTTGTTTACATTAAGTCGAATTGAAACTAGCACTATTTAATTCTCTGTGAGACTCTAGCTAAGTTGTAATTGACACAGCAAGTCACAAACGATTAAAGCTGGTGTGCAGGGGGCAATGCTAATACTAGCTAAAGGTCAAAACACCTCGACTACATAGTCAAATTGATGTGACCTTTTAGCTGAAAATATTTGCAGCATGTCAGAAGTCACTTCAATTTGACTCAATGTAAACAGAGCTTGTTCCAATGCTGAATAATTTATCTCATCATAGATCTTGGAGCCAACAATATGTTCGTTAACAATACAAACACCATCTTTGTGGGAGAAAAGGGTTAACTATTCAAGCCCTATTTTGTCTTACCTGTTATCATTTTCTGCTGCGTAATGCATTGGCGTCCATCCTTTCTTATCTTGAATGTTGACCATTGCTCCATTGGCCATCAAGCTATTAAGAATGGCCAATTCCTCAAACTGACATGCAGCATGCATGGGACATAGTCCTTCTTCTCTTTCTGCTTCATTAGGATTGGCCCCTCGAGACAATAACAAAGTGATCACTTCTTGGTGCTGGTTCTGAGTAGCAATGAGTAAACTGCTGTGGCCAGCTATTGTTCTCTGCTTTACATCAGCACCTAATAAACCAAGAATTTAAAGAATAAAGGTTTTTCTTTCACTCAATCAATTTGTCATGGAATTCTTAAACAAATTATTAATTATGTTAGTCCTAAGGGGCTTAAAGAGGCCTTATGTTCAGAAATGAATTAAAAGGTCCCAGTAGATAAGGGCCTAACATAATGCCCTTAACTCTCTGCCTTCCAAAAAAAAATGAAAACATTAATATAAATTTTTCATTTATATGAATTGCAGTTTTTGAGTGAAACCTTAAATATCACTCAGTATCCTATGCTCTTAATATACTATGCATGTGAAAGTAAAGTAATCAGAGTGTCCCAATTGCAACATGTTTTTACCTGCATCAATTAGTTCTTGTATGACCTCAATATGACCATTCTGTGCAGCGTGATGAAGCCCAGTCCAACCTATCTCATCAACTAGTGTCAAATTTGCCCCATAGGACAACAGAAGTTTGGTTGCCTCTGCATGGCCATTCTCACAAGCAATGTGTAAACTTGTGTAATTCTCTTTCGTTGCTGCATTCACAGTTGCTTTAGCTTGCAGTAGGAGTTGCATGATCTCCACATACCCGTCCTGGGATGCATAATGGATTGGATACCAAGATGTCGATATCACCATCAAATTAGGATTAGCTTTTGCTTCCAATAACATTTCAACAGTTTCATAATTTCCATTTTGACATGCAATGTGAATTGGTGCAAATCCATCTTCTTCCACTATGTTTGGATCAGCTTTGTGTGCTAATAAACATTCAATAACTTCATTTTCACCACTCTGGGATGCCATATAGAGGCTTGTAATACCTTCTCTATTTTGCCAATTGACCATAGAGTTTGCAGCCAGCAGAAGCTTAACTACTTTGGGATGTCCTTTCACTGACGCCACCTGAAGAGCTGTCCACCCTTCATCATCAAGGCATGCCACATTAGCACCACGTTTAAGGAGAAGTTCCACCATTTCATCGTGACCACTCTGTGATGCTAGATATAACGGTGTGTATCCCTCCACTGTCTGAATATTCAATTTTGCCTTAGCATTGATCAAATCTTCGGCAATATCTATATAACCCTTTTCACTGGCATAATGAAGTGGTGTCCACTTTTCATCATCTCCTATATTCACATTAGGATTCAAATTAAGCAGCTTTGCCACTAATGTCGGGTGTCCATTAGCACAAGCACAGTGCAATGGGGCAGACCCCCCAGCGTTATTCTTGGCATCTACAGGCACTTTAGCTTTGATAAACTCATTAACAATATCCTCAAATCCAAATTCTACAGCTAAGGTCAAAGGGGACCAGCCATCTTCATTTGTCGCTGTTGCCAAGTCAGCGAAAGAGTCTTTATATTTGTCTGCTATGGATTTGATTCCTTCTAAATTTTCATCCCTGATAAATTGGATAATTTCATCCACATGTCCGCTCCTTTCCTTTTCTTCCATTTTGTCGGTCAGCTGTCTGTCAAAGATAACAAAGAAAAGTGTTTAAACATGATCAATATTTTTCAAAGATATCCAGCCCTTTTTATGATCATCACATGACGTTATTGATACTCGCTCTAATAATAATAATAATATAGTTATAGGCCTAACACTGGAAATAAATCAATGATTTGACATTACAGGTCAAGAACTGTGAAAGCATTTCATGGTTCAAATGTATATTGTCCAACCAATAGAATATAAGCCAACCTCATATAAATAAAATATAATCTGATAAACTGTAGCCAAAATCAATACTATAACTTCAACATCAACTCCATGTTTACCTTCAATAAAGCAGCTGTTACCATTGATTGGTGTATTTCCTAAGACTAGGTCTTCATACTTTTTAATGTGTAAACTGATGGTAGGGCTTCTAAATGATGTATAGAATACCAAAGACTATTGCTCACTTTCTCGTTATTGCTTATGGTATATTTTAACTTTGAATGTGCAATGATTATGTCTGATGGAGGACTAGCCTATGAAAGTTCGTTGTTGTTTGGTTGTCTGTCTGCCAAGTTATTTGTGAAACAAAGACAATAGAGACTGTAGGCACGTCATCATTATCTCATTCTTCCTTCACTTGGATAAGACAAACATGTTTGATTGCTTATATTTACTCTCAACAGCTAGATCAATTTTTCAACTCACCTGACATTTGATGTTCCTTGGCAGTGACAAGTCACTCATTGACTTCCTCCCCCTTATTGAATGTTGTACGCAGAATATTAGACCCTTGGTCACAGGTGAGAAATGTCATAGTTATATCGACAGATGGCGCTACTGAAAATTCGAAATTTCTGGCAACTGATAAAAGCACTTGCCAAGTTAAACAAACCAAACCCCCACCAGCGTAATCAGCTAAACTTGAAACACAAAGAATAACAACAATCCATCACCAAGGGTTACAATGGATAAACTCCATCATTTATAATTGTATGTTTTTAAAAAAAACTTTAAAGATCAAATGTATTTTTTGCATGTATAAATTATAATTAAGCCAAACACACAACTTGTTTTTTTCTCTATTGAACAGTTAAAAAAATCTCTGTACAATATGAATTAAGATAAGTCTATTAACACGCAATCAAACCATGCATCTTAAATAGTGTAGCATAATGTTAGATACAATCTTTCTAGCCTTTTTAATGCATGCAAATATACATCTTAACATGAAGCCAATTTATAGCAAATTAATGTTTCTTAAATCAATAAGTACAAGCATGTCTATTCATTTGTATTCTTTCAATTTTCAACATAACATATTTTACTATGAACAAGATCCATGATCGTCTTTCCAATATCTCCTTCAATTTTTTTGTTTTTTCCATCTGTTTTAAGGCAAAGATAATGCCAGTCATGACAGGGTGTTTCTTCCACCCGTATATAAGTCATTGAAAAAGCATCAATAATGTCCACTTTCAAATCTTTTAACCTCACCATCACCCATGTCTGTAAAGCTTGTAATAAGAAATTGTTTCGAAATCCCCTTGTTTGGGGTGAATCTTGTTTGTGATCAGAAAAAGCTACTGGAGAAATCCAAATTATTGTAAGATACTGTGTATTTTCTAGTTTTCTAATTTGTGAAATAGCTTCAAATACCATCTCCATTCCTTTTATATAAAGATATATATTTCTAAATCGCAAACTCCAGTGACCAGTACTAAAAACGATAACATCTTTAAATGAAAAGATTTCCCCACTATTAATGATCACAGTGTTTAAGTAATTAGCCAAAATGTCTTCATAATTGATAAACATAAACTTCCTTCTTTGGTTTTCTAAGTTTCCATGAAATGTTTTAGGAACATTATATATCTCCTCTTCCTGCAAGAAACTTAATGTATATAAGTAATTATACCTCATATGGGAATCACCAATCATAACAAGCGATGAAAGACTTCTGAGACACTGGCTGACTTTTTCATGTCCCATTGGTTTAAAATAACAATCGCAAAATGACCAATATTTCCTGTCGTCTTTACGGAACCAATACCCTACACCATGCCTAGAAAGTTGGTTTGCAGAACAAGGAGGCTGATTGATGATAGAATAATTTTGTTTCTCACAAGACTGATATCTTTTCCAAATGAGTCTTGTCAACGGTCCTTGGTTGATGATATCAACATCACTACTATAAGCTGTGAAGTCTGTAAACATAAGATATACATGAACTTCTCCACAAAGGATTTCAAAAGGACAAACAGCCAAGTATGATCCATTAAAATGATCTTTTACAGGACAAATGGCAGTCATGTTTCCTAATTCAAAAGTCACCTTGAAGTTAGAACCACCCTTTAAATCCTTATCATGAAAATATTCCTTGATGAGAATGCTTTTCCAGTCAAGAGGTTCCACTGTGTATTCTCCATTTGTAGAATAATTTGAAAAAGACAACAGTTCCTCATCATTAGGAATTTCTGGTATGTTTTCATATGAAAATCCTATTCTATTATCAGTAAATTTGTATTTTGGTAGCCACCGTTTGATAAATTGTGCCAAATTTCCATATTCAGCATTTTCAAAAAGATCCCCATTGTAATGAGACGAGTTTTGGAAGCAGTGCTCCTTTTGTTGAAACAGTCGTTTCTTGTTCACCATTGAACTTATGTCTGTCCCCGGAGTCTGGCTTAAAGTAACAGTGTTATTATATTTGTATGCAAAGATAACAAAAATAATAACAACTATTAATAGATATAAAATGTTCATATTTCTAATCCTTCCCATGGTGTTGTAGTAAAATAGATAAACAATACTTCCATCAAACAAAACAGATTTCTTGGATTGTGATAATCTACTAGGACAAATGGTGTTATGCATGCAGCTCCCTATGTCAATGGGAATTACGTGTTGAAAACCTTTGATTGTTTATATGCTTAAAGTTTTGACCAATGCTTCAATTATTCATAATCAGGAAACTAAGTCCAATCTTATGTCTTATAAAAGATTGGTACTTTATTAATAATTCAGGCAGGTTACACACGTTATCTATCTGGCCAATCTGCAAATTACTTTTGGACATGCTACTCAAGTACTCATGTCAAAATTGCTTTCGATTAATCATTTCTGTAACATAGAAATAGAAACAGATAATTAAAAAATAGATCCAAAGAGGGCTATTTGGATTATCTTCAAGGTTATGTTCAAATCATCCATAGTTTTACAGTCAAGAAATGCTGTTCAATTATGCATATGGTCAGGTCAGGTTTGAAAAATAAGGGGAAAAAAACAATACAGCATGCTTCCAAGAAATGTTTTCCTGCCTTTTAAAAACAGTAAATGGAATTCAATTAAAAAAAGTCTTTGTAGACCACAAAAAGAGTCAATTTCCTTTCATAGTTTAAAAAAAAAGGAAAATTTGTATACAGCCTTGGAATAATAATTTAATTGTGATGTAAAGAAGAAAAAAATGTCAACACACAATAATTGAAATAGCAGACTTCTTTATTAAACAAAACATATTTCTTGGACAAGGATAATCTTTCTTTTTAAATATCAATAAATATTGCTATCCTTTCTTGATCAATAAGCATATTCATCCAATCATATTTTTATTCTTCAAAAGCCACATAAACTAATTCTTCTGTACAATGAAAATATTACAAAGTTATCTTTTCTATTTACAATCTTGGCTTTTTGATAATAGGTCATTGCTATCTTTACAACTTGCTCAACTATTTCATCTTCTACACAATTTGGTTGTGTCTTCCCCTCTGTGTGACAAACCATATATTACATAGCAACTTAAGCCAGGTTAGATTCAATGGTGCTAACATTTACATCGTCATAACATTCCTTTGCTTTTGGAATCTCAAAAAAAATAATAATAATCAGAACTAAAATAATTTCCCACAGTAGCTTTCAGATATACTCAAACTAACATTATTTTAACACATTGTTGTAGTTTGAATCAGAAAGAAAAAAGATTTGTATCACCTAATGACAGTTTTCTACCAAAATATCACAAAAAAAAGCAGTGTTAAAATCTACCAAAGCATCTTACAGCACATGCAACAACAAAAATATGTATTTATGAAGAAAAAAATATGCGCAAAAGATTTGTCATGTAGAGAAGACCGAACACTTCTTAATGATTAATAAATCTTCAAAGTTAACATAACACTTTTGAAAGCCCTTTGAACAGAACAAAATGTTTTGTACCAGTTTTGTCTGTGTAATAGAATGACATCGCCTACGTCCCACTTTTTAATCCATTTTGGCACTCTTTTGAATTCCATAATCACTTTCCATACTTCCTTATCAAACTCAGTCTTTTAAGTGATTATTTTTTCTAGGTACATGTATCTACAGTTTTGCCTCTGCAAAACGTGATTTTTCTTATGTTAGATTCATCTAACCAGTGATAATGTCAACACAAATTTTTGGATGATTCGGATTTTTTTCTTCTTAGAACCCCTGTATACATGAACATGATACAGCCAATGTGTATGCATACAGGTCAAATAAACCCCTCACTGTTTTGTGAACATCACATTATTGGGATACAAAAGATTTATTTCAAATATATGTTGAAATAATTGGAGAAGTATCAGATGTACACAGTGTTCTTCAATCATGGAACAGCTATGGTAGTAATACTGTTTTTTGTATTGGTTCATAACTTTCATTGAAAACAGCCCAGCCCAGTCACTTTGTTATATACAGCACCTATGGTATTCAAATTAAACAATATCACTGTTGCTTATTGAGCCATGGGTTACAAGGCTTCTTTACCATCACATAAGTTTTCATGTACATGAACTCTGGGTTCATCTAATTCAGTTATTTGGTTTTTCAGTTGTAATATAACCATCCGAAAATTTACCAAAATGTGAAAATACCACATTACACTATCATATTTTCATGATTATCCACTTGAAAGGGCAAATCAGTACAGTGCCTCCCTCTATTGGCTTTTCCTAAAAGATTTCAACTTTCAAGACTTTGTACACTTGTGCTTTTTAATTATTTAAGGAGTTTTAACAATACAAAAATATTGACATGATTTTATACCAGTACAAAAAATTATCACAAACATCTAAAGCCCGCTCATACTGCTTTTCAATGCAGAGAGCTGTTCTTCTCCTAATTTGATTTTATCGTCAATTTCTTGATGTTCCATGTTGAGTTTCGATTTCATTTTTATAAAATACTCATAATCAGCAAATTCTTCTTCATCCAAAATCTTCTTGAGATTAATTGAAACTTGCTTGCTACGGCGATCAATACCATCCTTCAACATTCTGGCATCTTCATGCTTGCTCTGAAGTTCATTTCTTTTGGTTGTTAGCGTAGTCTGAAAATAGAAATATAGTGATAATCATTCCTAGACAAATTTTATTTTGGTCTCATTACATTCTTTGTTTATAGTTTATACATACTATTTCACACTCATAATGTCAATATTCTTTTTTTAATGGAGATTCATCTAACCATTTATCATAATTGTCAATGAATTTAACTTTTGACATGTTATGATTTGTTTTACTCTTACCGAGAGCTTTTAAATACCAATGTAATCTTTGTCAATCCGATCATATATCAGATCAGATTGACAAAGATTACAGTAGTGATCGAAAGCTCTCAGTAAGAGTCTAAAAAATTATAACCAGTCAAAAGTTAACCTCATTAACTAATATTCTTCTTGCAGTTTTATTTTACCTTTTCAGATTCACTTGAATCTTCTGTCAGACTCATTATAGCATTCTCTGCCCTTGCTAATCTTCCTGATATATTCAGAAGTAAATTCATCACTTTTTCCAGTTCCACCACATAAAGTTTGTATTTTTTCAATTCACCATCATTGGTAGATTTGCTTTCCACTAATAGTGTCACCTAAAACAATAAAAGACAAGTCTATTATTATAAACAGATGTGGTATATTTATAATTTTCTGACAAAAAAACAATAAATGTCCTTGATCATGATTTTTTTGTCAAACAGCATTCTTAACTTAAACTTTTAAAGTATAAAAAAATGATTTACCTCTTTGCCTAGAGTATTATTTTCTTCAATCTCATCATTCAACATGCCTTTTTCGTCTTTCAAAATATCAATTTTCTTTTGTATCCGATGCACTAATTCCTCCTGAAATAGAAACATAATCAACATTTAAATATAAGAAAAGATCAAAGTAAATATTTTGCTTCATGTTGTGATATCAAGTAAGAAAAAATGATTATTTGTTTTTTTAAATAGTACCTACCTTTTGTCTATCTAATGAAGTGTTGATGCCACCCATATCTTTCAGTAACTCTTCTGTGCTCAAATTCTGCTGCCTCATTTTGTTCTGTAGACTAGCAATACTTGGAGGTGACCAGTAGGGGGAGTTGTGAGGAAGTTGCATCTCCTGTCTGAAAATTGACAAAAAGAGAGACTGCATCAAAATAAAATTCCAACTAAGCACAAAGGTTGCAATACACTATAAACTTTCCCAATTCAACTTTAAGCCTTGATACCATAGCGCATAGAGCGTTTTTTATCAATAAGATATGTGCGTTTTATAGGAATCGTTTATTGTTATACATGTAATTATTATTACTAGTTTGTCATAATTAGGTGGGTTTTGCGTTAATTTTTAAAAATCAAATCATTAGGCCCTCATAGAAGACAGAAACAGTATCATGACCTTCATGAATATGTATAATGACTACATCATACTTTGCCTGTAAGGTGTACACATAATTTGAGGCAAAATTCAGCTTTTTAAAGAATCATTATGAACAAAATGGTTACACCTCTAAACAAGGAACGCATATCCACCTGTGTAATTCAGTACAAAACTTCAACAGCTGTAGCTTTTCAATAAATTCTTACATTTTTTGCTACTGTAGCAAACGGCAACATTTATCAGTACCCTTTTCAACATAAAAAACTTCCCACTATTTTATCTCTGCCTGACAGCATTATAATCTTAGAGCCTCATTCCGGAGTCATGACTTACGACCTTACTTTAGCTTGCATTGGCTGATAAAAAAATTCTATCATCTCCTTGAAAATATGCTTGTATTTACAGTTTAATGATTTCCACAGATTCAGATTTCGATAAAACTACTTAAAAAATAAACCACTTCACTTTTTAATAAAAAATTCAGGTTAATGTTGAGTTCTATATATCATTATGGAGAGAGATATCTTTCTGCGATGACATAGAACTCATTGATTATAGAACTTACATCAAACCAGTTTTTCAATTTCCTTTATACAAAAAATATGCTAAAGTAACCCCATACCCAAAGGCTCATAATTTATAGCAAGGAAAAGTTACATAGAAATTCTTTCATTTGTATGTCTTCTTTATTTGAATTTAGGAGTACCAAGATGGTTGCAGTTTGACATTTTTCCAAAAGTGGGTACTAAATGATTAGTCTTGACACATCTTCCGTTTTTTTAAAAGAACCAATTGGAATATTAATTTGTAGTCTATATAAAGCATCTCAAATAAACCCACCAAAGATTAAACAATCATGCAAACCAAATCATAGTTCATGGAAGAATTTAGAGCCTGCTTACCTTTTAAGTTCCATTGTTTTTCTTCTTTCTAATCTCTGTTTCTCTCTCTCTGGGGTTTGGTACTTTTGAAGAAGACTTGGACGTCTTTTCAGATTGACTTTTGTATCAAAAATTCCTGACATAAAATCATTGGTAGTTTTATGATCTGGTGGTGGCAGTATAGCTTCCGAGAGTTCAGGTTCTATCTCTTTCACCTGCAAGGCCAAAATGGCTGCTTGTTGCTCACATTCAATCTCTTCTTGTGATTTTTGTCTCACATGATGACTTGCTGGACGTGTTTCGCCACTCGTTTCTTTCTGATTAGTAGAGGCAGTGTCAATTGATTTAGCACCGTAAGTATTAGCAGACATGGGCTGAGGTGAGGCCATTTCCTCATAACTTGAAACTCTTGGGATATATGTCACAGATTCTTCATTCTTTGGCTGTTCCACTGGTTGTGGGTGATGATGTGGGTACAGAATTGGCTCTCTTGAGTCAAACACAGTTTTACCAGCGGATGAGTGTGGAAATCTCTGATGATTTTCATGTTCATAGACATGGTCATTAAATCTTCCACTTGAAATGTTCATATTTTCTATCCCTTTAGATACATCCTCTTGTGATCTTTTGCGATAAAAATGACTGGAAGTATCACTCAAATTTTCAAGGGACCTGTGTGGGGATCTCTGTGGGGATCTCCTTGGGCTTCTATCACAATATTTTTCATCTGCCAAATTCTCATTTGAACGGCGAATCAGAGTGTCTCTCAGTTCTGCTACTTTTGAACGAGAAATACCCATGGATCTCTCAGATACATTAGGTGTTGTGTCTTTGTATTCTAATTGAGCAATATGTACCTTCACTCCTGGGCTTTCTTGATATACAACACCACTTTCTTCTATTCTAGGCACAGACGGTGCTCTCTTTGGGGTTTCTTCACCATAATATGGTTTCATATTGTTTTGCCTAGCATTTTGTACCGGCTCTTGGTACGATGAATTCATAGGCTCTTGGTATGAAGTGTTCATAGCTTCTTGTGCCTGTCTATCATTCAACTCCATGTTTAATTTTGGTCCTGGTTTCAATACTGTGTGGTTTTCAGGTGATTCCATCTGGTGGCCACTAGAGGTCAGTACAGTAGGAACTTGAACCATTGTCTGCATTTCTGGAGGGTTAACACTTCCTAATGGGGAAGAGGGTGCTCCTTGGGCATGTGTGTTGTTGTTGTGTGTGAAAGCTAATGTTGTAGGGGGGAATGTTGGACTTGAATCATTCCTTTTGTAATTGCCTCCAAAGCCCTGTCTGACTGTACCTTTATTGTAGAGGTAGGATTCACTGGAATATCTATGAATAGAAAAGAGAAATATCTATTATCAAATAATGCTACGAAAAATCAAAATCTTGTAAAGTCATATAATTACTCCCCTTCTAACAATCTCCACGAACTGGAGCAAGGGTTAAAAGGGGAGAGGGCTAAAAGGGTTACATAAAAACTTGCCAGTCTGGGAATGGATTATTATTATTATTATTATGTTGCGTTCCTGCGAAGAGTGCAGGCATACATAGTATATTTACCATACTTTTGCTTATGCCTTTCATGGACAATTATTACCATGAAAGATTACTTTAGAACAGTGCGCTAGTAACACTACCATGGGCTTATGAGAACCCAAACCATGAGAATGGATGGCTGAATGGAAGTAATTGGTATTATACAAGCATATCATTACTCAACAATAAAATTGAAAATAGATTGATACTTCATAGTTTATATACATAAATACCTTCGTAATAAAAATAAACTCTAATGGCCAAAAGTTATTGAAGATTTGCTTTGGAATGCTGAAAAGTGATATAACCCTAAAACATTGGCAGTGGTTAGACGTGTACACTTTTGGGATTGATCCCAAAACGTATTTTACAACAAAGATGTAAAGAAAGTTTTAAAATCGATTCCAAGAGTGTAGCTAACCAGTCAATATTAACACTTCTAAAAAAAAAATCTCATTCTATAAGTGTGTCTAACCTCAGCCATTATTTAAGCCCCATCACTGACCTACTTCAGTATAAGTTGTTTACAAACATTTGGTAACACTATAATTTGATTCAATTGCTCTATATCCAAACCCTATCTGTTGATAATGAGGCTGATTTCTTCAGTTTTTGCTTCTCTCTAAGCTGTTGCAAATGTTTACACAGAATGTCAGGAATATATTATACTAACAACTGGCAGGTAGCTTATGTAATTGTTCAGCTTATTCGAAATTGCTCTACTGACTTAAATTTTGGTCAACTTAAAATTCACGCCAGCTTTTTTTGAAACAAGGAGGTATATTTTAGGAAAATGTGTGTATATGTCAATGACCTATATGTGCTTCCATTACATTAGAACTGTCAAAACCTTAAGATGACAAACCATACCACACAAATAGATGACATCAGACTTTCTTAGATCAGATAGCTCTGATGACACATCCCAATCAAAGATTTACCAAAACTATTTCTTTATTAATCTCAGTTCTGCCCTTTTGAACTTATCTCTCAGTCAGAATGCCACCGATGTAAGCCAAAAACATGAGACGATAGAAATCCATGAGGCATATACAATTAAATCCATTTTTTCACTATGTAGCTATGTATGTTATGGGGTCAAATTGTTGTAGATCATATTTTCAATATCACAAGTATATCTAGAATGAACCTTACATATCAATCCAGCAAGGCTGAAGATGTTGTAAATGAAATAACCCATACTCACAAAGTATTTGTTGATAACTCTGCCACCATTTGATTCCAAACCCCTTGACTTTATACAAGATCCTTTCTATTTTACAGAACTTTCAGTATGCAAGTAACCAATTGTCAGTTTTAAACTTCAAAAGCTTTGCTTTCACTTCATCTCCCAATGACTCAGTTTAAAATGACAGACTCCTATTAAAATGACCGATCCCTTTTTTTTGTTTGTTCTATTTTTAAGTTCTATCATTATACAACAACTACATATACATATACATCGTCATGGGAAATACTCCAGACCAAAATAGTACAGTTTCTCCAAACTATATGACCATGGTCAAATCCTGTACCAGAAATAGGCCAGTGAATATAAGGCTTATACTTTAACAACATTGTTATGTAAAAGCCTTGAAAATTACCTTTAATTCACAAATGAAACCTCTCTGCCAGTATGATAGACAATGGTATAACAACCATCTCAAATTGATCAGTTTGACTGTATACACAATTCATGAAAATGTGAGAATGACATGAAGCAGAAAACACATCCTGGAGAAGCAGGACTTGTATCTGACATCACTGCACTTTCAGTTTACTGTTTTCCTGTTGACCTGTCTATTTATATTATGGGTAGAGTACCTATACTTCTCATTTTTTTCTTTTTGTTCTTTTTTTTTACTGATGTCAATCTCAGCTGGCATTCTACCAGATATTGGTAATATATGTTTTAAATTCCCCCCTATAGTTTTTAAGTAATTTACAGATACTAGTACATGAAGTAGAAAAGCATCGAAGTTCTATTCTGCCTAACAATAAGACGCACAATTATCCTTTCCTTGCTGAAAAGATACATCCATCAATCAATATATCAAACTCTATAAAAATCAAAGAGTTTCAAAAAGGAGACAACTAATATGGCCGACACTTTAAACTTTTAAAAGTTTTTTGTGTTATAATAATAAATGAAAAAAGTTCTTTAATGTATCTAATTCTTGGATGAATTACAAGGAATCTTCCTATTAGTTGATTGGTTTGTTGTGCAGGGTTACCTAGGTAGGTATAAACGCATTTGGCAAGTATCGGTTTGATTCAAAGATATTTAACAAGCAAGAAAGAAATCATTCTGCTAAACTAATTATCATATTTTGTGAAAACGAAATACATCATAATTACAAATCCTACCAGCTGTCAAACCCAATCCATGCTTGGCTTTCATGATTACTTTGTTTACAATAAAAAAAACTTACGCATCCAATCTCCACGAATTACTCCTTATCACCACTTTGGGGTAATTCCTTTTAGATCTTGGTCTTTGCAGTGAAAAAGACATTGCCATAGTCTTTGAATGGTCTAGCCTCTTTGAGAAAACAATAGACATTCACATCAAAACAACAAGAAATCTTCAACTGTTTATTGTCGGAATATCACATGACTTGTTGACAGGTCAAGCATCTAATTTTTCCAAGAGATTGATTAAGACTCTTGTTGGTATTTTTTCTTCCTTCTCAGAATAGAATTCCAATGTAGGTCCAAGACCATATATAAAACAGTTGCAAAGTCATGTGAAAATTTTTTATCAATAAAAGATCCTTCGTAAAATCGATATTATCCAAAATCCAAATTATTATTTAAATCAAATTGAATAAAATTAATAAAATTCACACAAGTTGTTTCCTCATTCACAGAAGCTGTAATAACATACTAAAACAATATCTCCATGTATGCAACATATCCCTAGCACACAGAGTTACATTATGACATGCTCCAGAACATTTGAGAATAACTGGCTATATTATAGTTCTTAAATCTGCTTCATTGAATAAACTGCATGAATGAAGTGCAGGAAAACTTCCAAGTATATAGCAAGTGAGGAAAAGTTTAAATGGAGATAAAAATAACCACTACAGGCTCAAAAGAGAACTGTTTTTCTCTAAGGCTGGGCCTCTCAGATGTATGTTTCTTATTTGCCACTGATCAGCATGCTCTGTTTAAAATCACCATCAAACATTCCCCTCAAAGATAGAAAAAGCTTACCACTAGATTATCAAACTTAAATATACAAGGAAAGATTCACTTCCAGTCTTATGTCATAGCATTATGAAAGCGTAACCACAGTGATGGAAAAAAAGGAGACTGTATTTGTTACTGCGGAGTAATATATTAGCCAAATCGAAATTACAATTCCATTTTTTTAGAAGGTACCGAAAAATTAACTTAAATCATCATTTCCAACAATTTCATCTATACAAAACAAAAATACTAGTCTACAAGTACAACAGAAGAAAAAAACATTTGGTAATGATAGTATTAAAGAAGTCTAAATTTTCTGTAAATTTTAACTATATAAACATAACATAAACAAAAAACATCTGCTACATTCGATATGGGTTTCCCAAAATTTGTTTTTATATTTTTCACCAAGTTCAAATTTTTACTCCTTTTCAACACATGAAAAAGGATTTCTCACACACTTGACGCTTTCAGATCCAACCTGGATCCTTGACTACCTCAAAAGTATAAATTACATACATTTTACAAAATATATCTCAAGTTTTATAGCCGGATTAACAAAAAGAAACTTAAAATTAACTATATACTTTTAAACCTTATACAAGCCATGCCAGGCCAGAACAACAGATAGCACCAGATGCTATAAAAACTCAAAAAAAAAGAAAGAATAAGCGTTCACATATGGTCAAAAACATTGAAATCTTTCCAACTTCCTATCAGACGTAGCAAAATATTGTTTCTAGGTTATCCGTATGCTTTTGTTTTGTTTATACCTTCTTGCTATTTTTTTTTCAAATTATCCTTTAAGTTATTACCCCTTTCTAAGAATAACACCCACACTAAATCCTACAAAATCATCATTGCCATCGCTATGGGGGAACAAACTGAGTTTGTGAAAGAAGGCCTTCAAAATAACATTTCATTCACTGAACCACTGTGTATCAAATTCAATTTTTCAAATTCAAAACTTTATTTTCAGACTCAGCTGCTAAGGCAGAGGTCCATAGAAAAGATACAAAATGGAATACAAATGAGATTCATTTTGTGTTTTGCCTGGGAGTATTTCAAATGTTATAGAACAAAAATTTACAAAATAGATTCATCCCTTTCCATACGATCCCAATACATTTTATATGATAGAGTCTCTGAGTAATGATATGTGTTTCTTAGATCACTCGGACATCAGGTGGGTAAGGATTTTTGTACAAATCTTATCTAAGGCTCTTCAGCGTTGTACCAAATACATGTACTTGAGGCATTCAGCTTGGAGATAAAATTGCCACTACATTTCTAGGTCTTGTTGCTGATATAAACTCACTGATAAACAGAAGCAGTCTACACATTTTTACCACAGGACTTTTCAAGGAAAAAGCAGTGGTTTGAATAAATACAAAGAGTTGGAAAGACTATGTTTAAAATATCATGTCACGTTTACTGCATTCCACATGGGTTAGAATTGTTGCACATTCCCAAAACTGCAGTTGATATATAAATTTTGAAATCTTCTCGATTATATAATGAATTTACCACACATCTTTCACAGATATTGAATCAGGAATAAACATTATCTGCTTTGTATATCTTGAGAAAATTGAATATTTAGGTCTACTTGGCAAGTCTGTGTTTACTATAATGTAATAATAATATGCTTACTGAAGAACATAGCAACATTATGACAGGTTGCCATACTACCACCATACTGCACATCAATAATGTTGTAAGAAGAAAAAAAAGGACTTCAAAAAGACCAGCCCAGGTGCAAATATGCAGTCTAATTGAATCATTTACCTTTTACCAGAATCAATCATCCAAAAAGCAATTAATGTTTAACAAGAATTTTCTTTTTTCTTCCAAATAATAATATATATGCATACCACAAGAAACCAAACAAAAATAAAGTTCTCAATTTACCTGTTAGGTGTCTCTGCATGTTCTTGTAAATTGTTTTGTGGATAGTCTGTAATGTTTGTAAGCTCTGGGTCCAATTGTGAATGATTTGGAATCTCTCTGCTGAAATCTCTTGGTTGGTCGAATCCTATCCTTCTTTCTGGCAATGGTGGTGGTGGCGCCTCTGTTTGATTGTTGTGGGTTGGTAGTGGGGGTGGGTTTTTCATACCAGATTGAAGTATATGTGACTGTTGTCTTGCTCCATATGGGACCATTACAGACTGGACCACCTGGTGCTTTGACACTGGGAAGGACTGTGATATTTGCACAGGAGGTAGAGTACTAGGAGGAACTTGAGGCTCGGGCCCCTGTGATCCTATATATTTAGGTGATTTGTTTTCACTCTGGACAGGCACACTTTCACCAGTCACAGGTTCTGCTGGGTCTAGATGTTTTGTATCACTTGACAGACCAACTAAATTCATGTCTTTTGCAATTTGTAAAGATCTATATATTGGTTGTGGTTGTCTAGTTTCTTGTACCTCAGGAGGAGGTTTGGCCTCTTGTGGAACAGGTTGTTTCTCTACTGGTCTAGAAACACTTATACTTGTCTTGGTTTCTGGGACTGGCTTGTGCTGAAACCTTGCAGCCATTAATGATTCTTGCTGCTTTTTAGCCATTTGTCTTAATTGCGCTGCATACAAATCGGGTTTAGGTGTACTACCAAAGTCATTGTCAAAATTAGTATTTCTTTTGGGTTCCTGTGAAGAAGGAGGGGGTGGCATAAAGGGTCTTGCATGCCTTAATTCTGGGTTCACCGTTGCTGTCTGATCTTCACTATGAGATCTGCTGTGCATATTTGTTCTGTAGTTCCTAGGTGGTAGTACAGGTGGTGCTTTGTTCTCCTCTCCTTCATTTGGCTTGAATGATTCATTGACTGTGACTTGATACCTAAACCTTTGACCTTCAGAGATAGGTTTCCCTGGAGATGGGCTGTTGCTTGAACTAAAAGAAGACAAAAAAAATAGAAAGAAAAAAAGTTAAGAGACTTTATTGACTGGGTTTGAATGACATTATATGAAGAAATTGTTGAAATTTGTAAACTAAAATTACTCTGGAGTTTATTTAGACAGCAATTATCATATTTCCTGCAGGGCAAATAGCTGACAGAAATCAGTTTGCTACAGCTTCACATGAACAAGTCTTGAACGTTTAGTACAGTGGAACCTTTAATAACACTGCACCCATTGTCGTTCTATCAACGCTGTTTAAAAAACAGACATGCCTACTCCAAGTTCTCATATCAAGTATCAAGATTAGATCATTATTGCAAGTGGCATTTCCTAACTTCAAATCCAGGGCAAAAATTAGCTCTCGAATTCTTTTCTATTATTTTGTTGGAGCTGAATCCACTGATGTTGGATGTGGTTAGACAGACCTTTTCGAATTTATTTGAATCGATTTAAACCTTTTTATCCTCAATTAAAAAGTGTGTCTGGATGCAAATTCAAACCAAATCAAAAAGTCGTTTCAATCCAGAGTAGTTTGAAAAAAAGGGGTTTAAATCAATTCGAAAAGATGTGTCCAACCACAATGAAATCAAACAAGGCATCTAATATTATAAGAAAGGAAGGGCACTGTAGATATGATACATCATTGAACTTTTTCCACACTTATAAAACAATGACATTCCTCTTATACATAATGAATATAATATGATCACATGAATATGATAAACACTCATCCTGAATCAATGTGTACATGACATCCATAGCTAATTACACTAGTATACATCCCATTGTTTTATATCCTTATAAGAAGAGGCAGATCTATAGGGCAACATGAGATTATGACGCTTTTATATTAAATAAATAATAACAAAAAATGACTCATGACTATAATATGAAGTATTCGATTTCTCTGAAGAACCTGTTGACATGTATATTAAGAGTTTAGAACTAATACTTCTACACTATTGATACCCTATCGAAATACTAAGAATTCAAACTGAATGACTTGTTTTGATTTGGGTCATTATTTTGTTTGTCACAGAGTTCATGACTTGAGGTTAAGGTGATTATAGATGATTATCTTTTTTCAATTAGCTTCTGTAGCCATCCTCATGCCCTTACTTTGCAATCTATCTATGACAAAGAACCCAAACAAACCTGTTTACAAAATATATGGCCAGAAAAATAATAATCATGATTGATTTAGATACTACTCTAAACTTCATTTACTCTTATAAAATGGGAGGAATTTA
Organism: Pharyngocirrus eroticus; assembly: GCA_033118115.1. Classification (NCBI taxonomy): domain Eukaryota; kingdom Metazoa; phylum Annelida; class Polychaeta; family Saccocirridae; genus Pharyngocirrus; species Pharyngocirrus eroticus. Next base: position 5,009 of record JAVSBT010195533.1, on the reverse strand, counting down.
CTTGAAAGTGCCTGGCTCATTTTCTTCTTTATTTTTTTATATTTTTGAAGGCGTATTGATAAATCCTTACTTCATTGTCGTACAGCAACCTCTTTGGTTATCTCACTGTGCATTAGTTTTTTGGTTTTTTTTTGTGGTTTTAAAAAACGAGAAAAGGTCTGTTTCCCAGCTTCAGCTAGATAAGTGTGCAAGGTATTAGATCACATTCTTATCAAAAATCCTCATCTTTCTCCCATATGTCTGCTGCATGGATTTGATCCATATGTCTACAGACATTGGTATAAAACGTGGTCTTGGTTACCACAGACAAGTATTGCAAGTGTCCGCATGTCTTATACAGGTGTGTTCAATAATTTCCATGTCAAACACAGTTAGTTTGCAATATGTCAAGACAGAAACAGAACTTGGCTGTCACATGCACTATGGCAATCAATCTAAAGGTCTTTTTTTTTTCTTCTTCAGGTAATCTCAGAATGGTAAGGATAAAAATATGGCACAGAACAGATCTGACAAAACACAAAGAAAGCTGTATAACTAGTGAAGATTAGAGTCTACCTCCCTACAGTAATAGCATAGCCTATTTTACCTTATGCATAACGCTGAGATTATACCATAATAAAAACCACCAACAACTAAAAATGCTGAGCAACTTTGGTATTTAGGACAAATAAACATGCATATTTGGCCTTCATTTCTTTGCTTGACAAAAATACAGCTAATGTATAAAAGTAAAAACCAACTATATAAACACCATAATACCCCCCAAAAAATGAAAGAAAAAAGAGAAATATTCTACTTACACAAGTGACATGTTTGTATGTATAACTTCCATTGAATTTTGAAGCATATTGGAATTACAATCCAAAAAAATCCTGCGCTTAGTACAAGCACATATATACTCTCCTCATATAAGGCTACAACATTCTGCTTGCATTAAAGTTCACTAAAAAACAATCCTCATTGAAGTATATTTTTCACAATAATGATCTCTAATTTGAGTTGTCTCCTGTTTCTATCTAATTACTATGTCAAGCTATTAGCTGCCATGATTCATGGCTGTCCTTATGATGAAGCGACTTCCTAAGAATGATGTCACAATTTACGACAGTAGTTAGATACAAGCCTACTGAAGATGGATTTGTTTGTGAATCTGTAACATAACAAACTTGGATATCATATCAAGATAAATTCTACTGTCTCATTTTTCATGATTATATAACATTCCATTAGAGTAAATCACAATCCTTGCCAGATTCAATGTATATATTTCATAACGCTTTCTGTAATATGGAGTGTTTTTGTAATATTTGAGATAGCCATCGACTTCTTACCAAATATCCCTTGGGGCAAGGGCTGTTCACATATATGTATAAGATTGCAGCTAATCCCCCAAGAGGAATTAATGTTGTGTTTTTTAACAAGTTTGTTTGGGCTAGTATTATAATCAGTTCATGCAGGCACAAGGCTCTTATTCTTTGTACTCTTGAACATGTTGAAAATGCCAGTATGCTCCACTTAATTCAGATGGGCGTATCCTGTTTTTAAAGCATTCTTTCTCCAGGTATCAAACCTCTTGTACAATCTTGGCCCAGAGATAGCATCTACTCTAAGATGATGTTATAAACTATTTGATCCTCTTCAAGGGTGCTAAGCATAATATACAATGAAGTAATGCCACGAATGCTATTGTACACCTTTCATGAATAATAATAAACCAAGATCTTTATGTCATCTCAATAACAGTCAAATTCTTTAAAAGCCTGCCATATTTCATAAACCCCTTCCTTGTGATTCTATCTTTTTTAATTATAGCCTGCTTTAACTTTTCAACAGATCAAAAGCATTCCATTTTTTTATTTGACTTAATTTGTGCAGCTTTTCATGACCGTATCTGAGAAAATATTCCCTGACAGAACTAGTGTCTAAATGGACTAGACCCAGTGTCTACATGTCACTACACTAGAACACCATTAAGACACCAATCGAATAATCCACCTGGCACCAAGAATATTGAGCAAATTACCCAACGAGTCTTTTGTTTCCTTCTGTCTAAGCCTACTCACAAAATTACCAACATGAAAGCATTAGTCATCAACCCCAAAAATAAAGCATTGTGGTTTGTAATAAAATGTCTAATTGTATTATCTGTATCACCTGATGCATCTAGATCATTTCCAAGTAAAAAAAAAAATTCCTCAAACAATTAACATAAATACATGTTATACTAGACAACCAGCTGTCGTAGTAGTAAGTTGCATATTTAATGATGTGACGATAAGCTTCAAGGCAATTAAATTACCAAATACCAAAGTCTCATATATTGAAAAAAGAACCCACAACATAAAAATGTGTTACTTGTTTACAAGTAAAGTTTGTATAAGCCAACATCAATCTTAAATCTATGCTGGTGATTTCATATTTCTAAGCATTGGTGTTTTCATTTCCTAGGAGGAAAAAAATAAATATCAATTCTGGCACCTTTCACAAATAGCTCTTTGTTTGTCTCATACTACCTTGCTACCTAGAAATAATCAATATTCATGGTATTTCTGGAATGTGGGAGGTCTGATTTATATCACCTACATCCTGGATTTCTGGTAGGCATAATCAAAGGCCTCCGCTTTTTTAATAGCTTACAGGTTGGGGAAATCCCAGAACATTAAATGCCATGGAAACTAAAAGACCCAAAATGTCTAGGTAAATGGGTATATTAAACCAATAGTAGGGTATATCACATAATTTACCCAGCAATTGTTTGGGCAAATCCAAATGGACTATTAACACAAATACATCTATACAGGACAAAAACTGGCCATTATGTTTCATTTGATTTATACAAAGTCAAGTTCCTGTTAAAGCCAACATGTGTATGCATTCTCTAATGTGTACTCTGAGAAAATATGCAAATGTACATGTTTCCATGCAATTAATACTTTAATAGCATTTCATAACAAGAGTTGTGAAATGACTACCATTCCCCAACTCTGCATGAATGTCAATGATAGTCAACTTTTTCCTGATCTGTTATTGAATATGTGTACTAGTATACCAATTACATTGGAGGGGTTCCAGGGGGCCTTATATTGTAATCCCTATATTGAATTAAATTGATATCATACATAACTATATAATATATATATTGTGTTGTTCTTTCATTTGTTCAATCCGTTCTTTTTGGCAAAGTTATGGAGAAAAAAAGTTAAATGTATAGTCTTATATGATATTATTTCGATTGATTCTGTTGGCGTGCAAAACATGGTCAATTTGTAGTATATCACTTTCATGTGCACAGATGGTTGCTGGCTACTGGTATAAAAAAAATGAAAACTATGTCACTAAAATATAATTAAATGTAACGCCTTTTAAACATTAGGTATTTGTCTGATCTGAGTACCTGAGTGGATCAACTACAACTTAATTATCATTTTGTCACACTGCTTGACCACTTTAATGTTTATTGCTAGTCTAACTCCATCATCATGTCTTTTATATCAAATATTAACATTCTTCCTCCTCCCATCTCCTCAAAACACTAAGATCTAAGGACATAGATCCATATTATCAAGAATTATCAGAATTCAATCTCTCTATGATCCACAGCAACATGGAAATATTAGGTGTTATTGAGTTGGGAGTAAATTCTTGTTGATAAAAATTCATAATTCTTATCTCAGTCAATATATCAGTAGATCCAATAATCTGAAGTCTAACTGAGATCAATAAGAATGATTGGATTAAGTTACATCAAAGACTAATAGTAGGAAGCAAGGAATTAATGATAACATGACCATCTGACTACATTTTGAGAAAAGTAATTCCATTGTGATAGCTATAGGCTGTTTATTAATCATTTCTAACTGGTAATAGTAGCTATAAATTTCCTAATTAATGCACAATTACAATCTTTTAATGGCATTGATGATAGCAAAATAGGGGTCATTTTTCTATGATTACTGAGTATACTGAATTTCATCAGCTGCTACTTAGTACTATTGTTCATATTCCAATTCTCAACTACAGGTCTGCTGTCAAAAACACAAGTACTCTTATAAAATTGAAAAAAGACATGTTGACAGTGTTGTTTACTGGAATATTGAGAAATTAACAGTATCATAACTTCATATAACCTGACTGTGTTATGACTTTGGAATGCAGTTCTGACAACCATCCTCCACATTTCAACTAAAATCATAAATTTTGTGAAATAGTTTGTTTTTTATGCTGAACAAATTTCAACATCAATCTAAAAATATCAAGTGCTTTAGTGTACTGAGTTGTTAGTGCCAGGAACATTAACAAACCTGATTGAAATATCTGCTCTTACAAAACACTCTTAGATTCAATCACCCTATCCTGCATTAAAAACATTAACTATGAACCTCATTACAATAAGAAAATAAATTCTAGAGAAAAAAATGTTTGATTATTCAGTTAAAGTATGGTTACAAATTGTTTTACCTTGTAAAAGTTACTGTTCTGTCTGAATGTACAGCAAAACTCTGTCCAAATACTGCAGGCATACTTGTATATCCACTTTATGATTTGTTTTGTCCAAGATATAACTAACTAATGCACTTGTTCAGTGTTGTTTCTGTAAACTCTCATTCCATTATAAACTTGACAGGAACCCTAGATACATGAATGCCTACCAAGTTGTCAAATCTCTACTACTCTGTCTGACTTCCTCTAGCATCAGCCAATTATAAAGCACAAACGGGTACATGTGATCAATTAGAATGCTGGGAAATAGAAATATAAACAAACTAGCATGTGCTTTCAATTTATGAAGACCTAAATGCTCAGCATTTGTATGGTAAATAAACTAACTATGCCAGAGCCAAGAGAAGAATAACTCTTATTTAGGGTTGTAGTATAAATCCAAACTGACAAAAGGTATTGATTCTAAATCTCACAATATGCAGTAACTGTTTGTTAGGCCATACCAAATTGATTTGTAGATCGTTGGATCTGAGATTTTTTTTTTACCCTCGGTAGGTCGAATTTCTTTT
>JAVSBT010195422.1:0-13612 GCA_033118115.1 Pharyngocirrus eroticus | reverse complement strand
ACTGTTTACCAAGCACTACTCAAAAATGCCTTAACAGGTGTTTTCTAAGCTCTTTTCTTGAAAATGGGACTAGACTAATAACACCTCTTTCTATTTTTAGCCCAGGAATATCTCCAGTTGACCCTAGCCAAAGAGTGGATAAAGTATTTACGATTGGTTGTTTTGACCTATTCCACCGAGGTCATGTAAGATTGATGAAAAGGATGAAAACTATGGGCAAACAGGTCAGTTACATAATTATCGTTTTTAATACATTTATTTGGCAGCTCATGTTGAATATGTCAAGGTTTTTTACTTATTGTCCATGATGTGTTTTTCAGTATTAATTTGAATTTCTTTATTAATGGTAAATGAGGTTCATTACCAGTTGTTCATACAGTTGAAGTTTTATATAGCTTCCATTCTTTTTAACATCATGGTCATTCATAATTACTGTTATTTTCAGGTGTATGTTGGCATCCATGACAGTAGAAGTATTTATAAACTTAAAAAGCGTGTGCCTATTGACAGCACTGAAACAAGAATGACCAATGTCAAAAGGCATGCAGATGTGGTAAGTGCATAATCAGGAAAGAATTTGCTACAAAAGAATTGACATGATTTAATGAGAATAGTCTATTAATATCTTGAAGTGACTTGATATTGTATGATTGTATTTTTGAAATGATTCAACTTTTTATAATGTAGTTATCTTTATCATATTTCTAATTGTATGTTCATGTGTCTGTACTGCTTGTAAAATTAACTCAAAAGCTACCATGCACATAATATGTGGCTCTGAAGTAGGTTGTGATGGTACATTTGTGTATATTTTATGTGTCAGACAGATTTTTTGTAATTTATTTGTGTTTTTATTTTCAGGTATTCTCAATCCCAGCGACTGATCCATCTGTATTTATGAATTGTATCATCCACTTAGAAAAAGGGGAGTCAGCAATTTTTGTCAGGGGAGATGACATGCCAAATTTCCCTTCACGTCAAACTGTTGAACAGTACATGACTGTGAAACTTCTCCCTTACACTCAAGGGGTCAGCTCTACAGATCTGAGAAGAGAGAACTTTTCATTTGTCAAAAATGATGATGAAGACTACATGAACAAAAATGAAGGGAAGATTAATGCGGAAAGATCAAGTCTGATCTAAATATATTTCATGAGAGGATCCCCCTTACTGATCATAATGTGTTCTATTGAGATATGCATTACACAAAATATGTGCACATAGCCAACAGTTATATGAACACATTTTTTAAAAGAAATTGAGGAGAAATAAAGCTATGATATTTCATTCTCAAATCACTGACAGTATGTTTATAAAGGGTGTGATGATTGAATTGTAAAGTATGATTCAAGAATATTTTTTTGTAAAAAGCATAAACAATTTTTCATTTGCATTAGTTAATGTATCCAAGTTCAAAAGACTGTCACAGGTTCAAAAACAGTTACTGGTTATATAATATTATGCAAAAAAATGGCAAGATGTTTGAACTCCATTGTTCAGGCAGGTATCCTAATGTCTTGTATATAGGCTTGCAGGATCTCATATCTCTGATGAAGCTTTATTTCTGAATCCTGCAGAGTTTTGATTCATGGATTCAAACTAAAAAGCTCATGTGTTAACTTTTATAAAAGGCATGCTTAAAAATATTTTTAAGTTTTATGAATTCTACAAAGAGAATATTCTTATATAATTTCTGTTAAAACTTATCTTTCCTCATGTTTAAATAGCTGTAAATATCCAAGATTAATTTAAAGACTGTTCTTATTATTATAAAAATCATATTTAACTATCAGAAGAAATTATGTCTTGTGCTTTCTAATTAATATCCTCCCCCCCCCCCCCTTTTTACAGGAGAGTCTCACACAAAAATAGATACATTTCCAGATAAGGCTTGTGTTTTTATCATGTGGGCTAATTAATTATGTGACCATATCTATTGTACAGCTAATTATTTGATAATTATACAATTTTAAGCAATAGATTTGCAAGATCTGTCTCTTTTTTTAAATTGTAAATGTCTGTTGAATTGTGTATTTGTATTGGTACAAATAAAAAAATATTACAAAAATCCCTTCATGGATTTTAACATGGAAATCTTGTGTATAAATCTTTTAACTAGAAGTATACAAATAGAGGTGTCGAGTTTTTGAAGTTTGTTTCTAAAATGGCCAAAGTTAGGTGTGGGGATGTTCTAGAAAAGAAGAATATTAATTCTGGCCTTCGTATATAAAAAACTTGTGTTAAATTAATATTCAGAGTACATTCCCTTGGGTGGAGTTGAATGTATGGTTGTTCACTAATCATCACCAGATGGGGCTAGGAGTTACGAAAAAATATCAATCAACTGCCACAATGTGCTCATTTAAATATTTACTCTGATCCCCTATAACTGAATGTACATTTGAAATTAAAATTCTCCTTTTTGATGTAAATCTGGTAAAGCAAAAAAAATGAAACAGATTTTAATGTGCAGCAAAAACTTAAACCATACCAGCATAAAATCACAGACCATTGTATTCCATGAATGATAGATGACAAATAGCTCAAATTATAACTTTTCATGCATTTTCGGTGAACCTACATTTTTGAGAACAAATACCAAGAATTAAAAAAAACATGGAATCATCATATCCAACACCCTCAGTTTTACCAGGAGAACACTATTTTGAAGGGCGATGGTACAGCACTCTATGTCCACATTCCAGTTTATTGAAATGTAAAACATTTGATATAAAGCCCGAAGATGTCGTTGTGGCAGGATATCCCAGATCAGGTAAAAAGAAAATTCTTTTAATAATTTCAATTCTCGAGATTTTGTAATATTCTGGGACTGGATATTACGTTAGTGGGTTTATTAATTGGGATTTGGTCCAGGAATTTGCTGATGGGTGGGGGGTGGGGGGTTGGCATAATCGTATCCCAAATTTTACAAACGGTGAGGGGGGGGGGGGGGGGCGAGATTGCCTTAAAAGTAATAACCTTGATATTAATTATAATTTCCATATTCACAACATAATGCATGATGGGTAATTACTATTTAGTGCCTAACAGGCAATTTAAAATAATTGATAGAAAACGCTTTGGAGACCATTATACTCTATATATAGAGGGGGGCTCTATATAGGAACATTAAAAAAACACCTGAAGATGGTCGACAGACCCTTGAGAAAAAATTGACACATGCATACCGAAGAAATGGAAGCCAACACACACAGGACACATGTGAACAGATTATCCTGGTGTGCAACTTTTCTTTTCATTTTTTTTTCTAAAGGCAATACCTGGCTTTCTGAAATGGTGTGGTTAATTTGCAATGGAGTCGATGTCCAGATAGCCAATAGTACCCCAATATGGTTAAGAGTTCCTACCCCAGAATTCCAAGCATCAGGTAGTCCGCCAATGATAGACTTTCTTCAGAATTTGCCGTCACCTAGAATGTTTAATACTTCATTGCCACATTACTTTTGGAAAGAAAAACTACAGGAATCCAGAGCAAAATGTGTGGTTATACAACGGTGAGTTTGATCATTTGGTTTTAGTATTCGTGTTCCATTTTATGATAAAACTAAAATTAGACCATTGTGAAAAGAAACAAATATAGAAGAAAAGTCTGAACTTCGGATTAGTTGGCAACAAAACGGCCAAGCAGTTTTCTGATGTGTAGTAATATGCATACTAACTATAATATATACGATTATAGTGTAACATTTGCAATAGCGCCACCTATAGTACATCTTATGCAAATAAAGTTGTAAAGCGCTTAGAAACGCACTGTATATTTAGCGCTATATAAGTGAAGAGTATTATTATCATTATTCAGTTTTGTTTTTATCATTATTATTATTATTATTATTATTATTATTATTAATTTATTATTATTATCATCATCAAAGTTCCAAGCATCAAAGTAACCAGAGGTTCTTTATTTCATATTATTGTATGGTGGCAGTGGTGGGTTTTATTTCATCTTATTTTATGATGAACCTTTTTTTTTTCAATTTCAGAAATGTGAAAGATGTCTTAGTTTCAATATATCACTTTTTGAAACAAATATATCCATGTCAAATTGAACACTTTTCGGATGTTTATTATTACCATGCTACTGGAAAAATGTGTTTTGGTGATTGGTTTTCTCATACTTTGGAATGGCTGTCTGCAAAAGACGAAAGCAACTATTTGTTCATAAGATACGAAGACATCGTTAACGACCAAAGATCTTCCATAGAAGCAATTGCAAAATTTTTGAATAAAAAATTAACAGAATGTCAAATTGATAAAATTCTTAACTTTGCGGCAATTAAATGCGATAATGAAAACACAACAGCAAAAACCTTCAGTGCAGAAACACTAAGAGAAAAGTTTTCACAGACAAGAAAAAAGTCAATCCCACTCAAACCTATAGGAGAATGGGAAAATCATTTTACCGAGGACCAGAGTAAACATTTTGATAAAATGATGAAAAAAATCAATCGAATGGGTCTTCATTTCTAAGAAACTTTATTCTCAATTAATGTCCACCGCACAAATGAATTTTTTTTTTTGCAAGTTCAATAGCTGAAATGTCCAAGACCCAGTAGGCTATCAAAGTATCATAAGTCGCCGGAAAATCGCATCTGTTTGCAAAAAACCTGACGGAATTTCAGAAATATACGTTTAGAAATGTGAGCACAATTTAAGAAATAAAGACGAAAATCACACGTAGGGAACAGAAAAATGGGTTCAAGTCAATGTGTTTTGTTGCTCTTTAATTTAACAGGCCCTCTATATTTAGCTTGCCTTCAAGATCTAAATTTTGAAAAACAAGCTTCAAAAAATGTTTTAAGCTATTTTGATTGTCCGAGATTGCCGGTGACAGGTGTTGTCATGTAAGCGCGCTACGTAAAGAATATCATAAGGAAGACGAAAGTTTTGGAAACTGTATCTTCCTATAATAAATGATAAAACATACTCTTGCACGAGCAGGTGTCACCGGATATGAGCCTTTTCTCGTTTGACCGTACACAGAATATTTTTTGAAAATGGGAGCGTGCTTGCTCACTATACGTCATTTAGCCTAGCTCTTGTGCAGTATGGCGTAGTATGGACAGTGACGCAAACAAGACTTATGACGTGACAGTTTAGTTGATGAGTTATAACAATTTACGTCACTGAAGGCCAGCACGTGAAAGGTCTAACATTCTACAAGACCCAATCTCACCGAATAAACCGAACTATGGCTTGTCTCGAACAGCAAGCAACAATGTACAAACATTATCCTTGTCATGCTGAACATCATATATTTGATGAAGATCTCGAGGTTCGAAAATCATCGAAACAGAAGAGCTATACAGTATCATTTGGTCCAAATAAAAACAGAGTTGAAGCCAAATGGGACAAACAGTTAAAATCCTTTGTAAATCATATCCATGGAGAAAAAGATGATAGAGAGGGTAAATATTTCGAATTAATTACGTCACAGTCATGTTATTTGCCAGAATGGTTCTTAGATTCTTAAGAACACCAATTATTTTTGACAATTAAGGGACAAACAGGTCACCTTTTTTCAAACAAATAAATCAAAACACTAATACATAATAAAGGAGATGTGAATGTATTTTTTGGTAGGAAAGTGCCCCTTTCTGGATAAATGAGCCCCACTCCCTCCCACCACCCTTTAAAAAAAAAAAAGACCTGTGCATCTTTGTCCTAAGATCTGACTACAAGCCTTCAAAACTGCAGGCCTTGAAATCTAGAAAATGCCTTGGTGCAACAAGTTTTTTTTTTTTTTTTTTTTTTTTTTCACGAGTGCGATTAAACGCACTAGTATTTTCAAAATTACGAGTGCGATGCGAGTGTGGTGCGATCGCACTCGTGTAATTTCAAGGCCTGATTTAACTGTATGTAAAATTGAAGGGTATCATTCAGTATTTGAGCTTAGACATATTAAGCTATGTGACATGTAATCTTTTTTGAGTTTTTATATCCCTTCAATCATAGAACCTATGGCCCAGCCCACCCACCCACCCAATATTTCATTTAATTAAAAACCTATCCACACTTTTGTCTGTTAGCAAAATTCTTGAAAGTGAATAGCCTTTAATATATGTAATTAGGTTGGCCCACAAAATCAAATACTCCCTTGATTTATGTGTCTAATTAACTTTGTCTGTCTTTGCTAACAGACTACATTCCATGTCAGAGAGCCCACTCCCCTGAAGATTTGAGGTGCAAAAATCAAATATTAAATGCCAACGAAAGATACACATATAGTTGTCTCAAATTGGCTGTGTCAGAACTTGAAAAATTAGCCTTCGAACAAAGCCTACCTGGATACAAACATGAGTATCCCCACAAGTTTGACTTTGCATCTCCAATAAGTTCAGAAAGTGAGGAGGTTGACATAGATCGTTACACACCTTTTGAAATATCCCTTGATCAAGAATTCAGCTCAACTGATTATGAAGATTTGGAAACTGATGAAGACAGAGAGGTCGCTAAATATCTAGAAGACAAAAGTTTGATTGAAGAACAGGTGACAAATGATAATCCCAAAGAAAATGGATCTCAAGATAGTCTGCCAAGTCCACCTGCTCCCATACCCCCAAATAGCCCAAGAGATAGCCCACCTAGTGACCAGAACAAAGAAGTCACAACAGTTTTGGAACTCATCGCCAAACAATTAGACAATATTAACCAAATTGATGATGAAAGTGTCTTAAAGGTGCAAGATGAAATTAAATTTACAGAAGGCTTTAGTGACTTAAAGAATGAGAAACCCATCTGCTGGTCAAGTTCAGTAGACCCCCCAAAGCTTGGCCTGACAGAAGATGGTGTTATATTCTTATGTGGTTCCAGCACAGTTGAGCCACCAAAACTGGTCATTACCAAAATGAATAAACATACAGGTCTAAATCAATTCTTGGAAACGCAATCTAACAGTGAAGAAAAGGCAGATATCAAATTTATCATGCCTGTTAAAATATGCCTTGGGATAATTCATAGAGACTTCAACAAATTCTCATATGCTTCTCTTATTGCCAACAGTGTAACAAGCAATACTTTACAGAAACCAGTTCCCTGTCCAGCCCAGTAAAACAACAAATAGCATAATTGTGACTTCATGAACATTACGTGTAATATATACATTGTTTTGCCAAATGTTATCTCTGCATTGTTTACATATTCTTTGTAAGATTTGATATTATTTGTTTACCCTCTCTCTTTAGTTTTGTATTTTATATAGCTTTGGATAATATTTTGTTTCTTTCTCTTTTTTTTAATTTTGTAAGTTTTCTTTTGACAATTTTTTTGTTTTTCTTTGCCATATTTTGTTTTTGCATTAATTTAACACAACCATTTTAATAGATATCCATGCAATGGTCTTGCTTTTCCATTGTAAAGTGGTGCTAACAGAGACCTTTTAGTTTTAAAATTTGAAAGAAAACCCCACCAAATATTGCAAATATACTTGTGTACAAAAGTGTTGCTCTTGTTCATTTCTTTTATATGGTTAATTGTCCCAGTATCAAAAAACTTCTTAAAATATTTCCAAGACCAAGCCTTGCCAGAAGTAGGATATTTCCAAAAAGCTAATAACTACAAATACATGAATCATGTGAAAAGAGTGATCATAATGTAGGTCCATTCCCTTCCCTACAGACGTTAAAGTCAAGCTCTTCTAACGGACTACCTTTTAAGCTGAATACTCTTGCCTCATCTCACCAGAAAAAAATTAGGAAGAAAATAATCCAAAAGTGCATGGAAAAGCTACCAAAAATATTGGATTGAATGTTGCCATGACTTGTCAGATAATTTTGCCAACCGGTAGGGGTTTATCTTGTTTCAAATTACTTTCCATTAAATAATGTTAAAAAACTCTGGAAAAATTTAAGAAACAAAGACAACAATTTATATTTTGCAATTTTTTGATGCTTTTGCTGGGTTGTTTCTTTGTTTGGTTAGTTTAGTCAAACATACATGTAGTTTCATATTACTTTCCATTAAATATGTTAAAAAACTCTATAAAAATTGAAGAAACAAAGACACTGATTCACATTTTGCATTTTTTTTTACTAATTTTTGCTTTTGCTGGATTGTTTCATTTTTGTTTGAGTCAAACATAGCACCATGTTTATCCATTTATTTACTTGTTGGCAGATATAAATGCACACATCTTTACACTTGTTCATTTATACATCATTACGTTTTTTTGTTCCATATTTTTCCTTGTGAAAGAGACCTCAGATGATAATGAATTTCTATTTTCTGCAACATTCTGTCATTATAGTGATATTACATTCTGGTTACAAAGCTCCAACATTTAACAGGATTTTTCTTATGTCAATTTTCTCTCATTATCAAAACATGATGTCAACCTTGATAATAAAAATATATCTGATAGTAAAAACAGCATTCATTTGGTTGCATAAAATATGTAAAATTATAATTATAGCAGCATTTTATGTCATGCTGGCTTGAAGACTTTTGATTATCTGGCAATCTGATTCAAATATTATTTTTCCTGACAAAATTTCTATATCTCGTGTCCATGTAAATAAGTCTAATATCAGGGTGACGGATACAGATTTGGTTCTTGGGATATCATATTTCATTTTAATCCTTGAAGTATCCTTGAAGAACCTCTCATGGAAATTGGCATTCCACATGACAAAGTAAGTTTAGGTGCGAATTCCTCTACCTTTGGGGCTATTTTTTTCAGGAAGGCTACAACTAGACCAGTCCATCCAGTTTGATGACTAAAAAAGGAAGGAAACAAGTTTGAATTTATGACAACAGAAAAAACAATGGCTTACCAATAGATCAAAATGTTAAACATTAATAATATACTCTTGGTTATTCAGTAAAAATTCTTTTTATCAATAATTTCCCAAATTACCTTGCCCCACAACCTCTGCCTGTGTCCCCATGGAAATACTCATGAAACAAAAGCAAGTTCTTCCAGTGAGGATCTTCAGCATAAAAACTTACATCACCTAAGAACAATGATACATAATCAAGAAAAGTATATAATTCAATTTTGAAGTATAGCCAAAAAAGAAATATTATGAACAGAAGTATCCCATGATAATTTCTCTATATATAATCATATAAAATTGAATCACTTAGGTCTCTTTTGTTCTTTTTGGTACTCTTTGTGAAGTAACATTCATTGAATAGGGAACATTTGCACAAGATGATCTTATTAGTCTGTAGTTGGTTTTTTTTGGGGGGGGGGGGGGGGGGTGGCCAAAATTTCAAAACAATGGATATGCTAATATTAGTAATAAACTCTTATTGTTTATTAATCAACAGTGAGTTTATGAACAAGTATTCAGGTAGGAAATTATTGAAATAAAATTCTACAGGTTACTCATGTTTGATTGTCTACAAAGTTACCTTTACTTACAAGCTTAAACAACACTAGGTTTAGTTTCGTGCAATCTTAACAAACCAAAAACATAAATTAAAATATTGATAATCCTTTAAATAGAATTCTATCTAAATTTACCATGACATGGTCTCTTGTTGTTATTGTCAGGAATAAAAAGTTTTGTTATTCTAGTACAGAGATCTTCAGCAATGTCCAGCATATCGCTTTTTCTCCTAGAACCATGTGGATAGAACGTCTTGACATCTTCTCCATAGAAAGCAAATCTTCTCTCCAAAGATTCAACAAGTAAATAGTTCACTGGAAAATAATACATCAAAATTTATTATTCCATCTTCCATTTATTTGATGAAAAATTGAAAGCTGGGTTGTACATTACAATGGTCATACATTTTGTATCAATATAAAGAGGTTGTATTTTGAAAAGATCATTTACATGAACCCACATGCAATGAATACACCTCAAACATTAAATATGTACAGCAATATCAAAAATAAAAGTTTTGTGAAGGCTTGAGTGTAATTAATTATCTTCCATCTATTATGGAATAAGTCTGATCCTAATTCACATGCTGTACTTACTGCAAAGCCATACAGGTCCTCTCCAATTGCTGTTTCCCCCAAACATATCTGACCTTGATTCACCAGGAGAGTAAGATAAGGAATAGTCTTTACCATCCAAATCCAAATGAAATGGCTGATTTTCATGAATCTAAAATAAAATACAAGAAAATTATTTTGTCAATCTAAATGGGACAAATGAGTGAGGACTATTAAATCATTAAAAGAAGTATAATATTTGAACAAATAATAATTTATCAGCAAAATATCATTGTATTATCAAAGATTGAACAGTCCATGCATAAATAAATATTCAAAGTATCGAAAGATTACCTTGGATACAGATCTGATGCCGTATGGTGAAAGGAACTCTTTTTCATCACAAAGGTATTCCATAATCTTTTCTGTCTGTTGCCTGGAGCTCATTGAGAGAAGAATATTTTTGCCTCTGAAAGAAACCTGATTAGAAAAATATAATGTATAGATATATAAATAGGATTCACAGCTACACAATAATTTGACAGTTCAAATAACACCCTATGAGTCTCTTCCAGAAATGACAGGGCTTATTAAGCTTGCATTGATAATTAGATAAGCCGTCACAGACAGTACTGCAGTGTTGGAAGTGGCGAAATTCATATCAAAATGACTTATTTTGTGTATTGAATGATGATTGATAGCAGAGTTCTCAAAAGGCTGCATTCTATGGTCAGTATCACAGGATTGGTCTTTGGTAGGTCCATACCAGATCTCTCTAGATAAGACTGATCCCATTTGTAAATGGAGCAAATCAGAAAGGGATCACTTTTTCAGCTTTAAAATAATTATTTCCAATCTAGTTATATTGCTTACAACATATCTTGACAAATCCTATAAAGTTTGCCCCTGTGAACATTGTCATATCTACTCACATATTCACTTATTTCTGACATGTCCTTGAGCTTTTGATGGAATGTGGGAAATTTTTCCACCAGGCTGACTGAAAGGACAGATGTAGCAATCAAAGGCAATAGCCCTACCATTGAATGGATTTTCAATATATGTTTTCCTTCATATCTCTTCAGTTGATCATAATAAAACCCATCTTCACTGTCCCATAGACCTAAATATGAAAATAAAGAAAAATTGATGAAATTTCACACCTCTCAGGAATTTGTGTTATATCAAACAGTCATCAAAGCATAAGATAAGCAAGCTTATGACACTATGGTGTATGATTCGCAAATGAATTGAAGTAAATAGGGATTATTATTTCACCTGTGATTGGGTTATTGACAGATTTTGTAATAGCTTGGAAGTGTTGTAAAAATCTACAAGCCATCTCTTCGTAGATTTCATCAATTTTTCCTAATTCTAGGGCCATTTCAATCAGACTGAGACTATAGAAAGCCATCCACGCTGTTCCATCCACCTGAGAATCGGTAGAAGAAATTCACAGTGTCATTACTTGAATAGTTCTAGGCTTTTATTTTGTTTTGCTGTTTCATATACATACTTATTACAAAGCAATCAATCATCCTCTATGATATATATCATAAAATCCAATCAATCTATTGATTATAATCCAATGTACATAACCTGCTTTTATTTACACTTACTTGCAATATCTGATAATTATCTGGCAGTTTTGATCTGTCAATGCAAGAAATATTATCCATTCCAAGAAAACCACCACCAAATATATGGCGTCCTTCTTCATCTTTCTTGTTTATCCACCTGTGAACAATATCAAAATCTACATCAATGATACACAATATAATGTTTTTCAAGTGGTTAAAAGATTTGCTCTTGATTTGAACAGCTACTGAAGGTGATATAGCAGGTTTTTTTTAAATCCAGGTATTTAAGACAAGGGTGGTTATTGCAAGGATTAATTTTGATAACAAGGAGGAATGGATAAATAAACACACCAATTGAAATTTAACAGAAGTCTGTTAAACACTTTCTTCAAAAATGAACAGTCCTTTTCTTCCTCACTTCTGTACACTTCCATACAGGCCCATGCATGTACAGGTGGGTTTACATCAGAAAAGTTGAATTCATATGCTGGAAGCTAAAATACAACAAGGAAAGCTCACTATGAATAACAAGCACACAATTTTCATCCAAGCAGTCAGACTAGCAAGAAAAATAGTTAATGCCTGGAGATGTAAGTAAGTTAGTATTAAATGAAAAAATGAGCCTTTTCATTTTTCGACTAGATTTGATATCAATAAGAAAAAGGGGACTAATAACAATGAGTAAACCTTCAAGTATAGATTTGAATCAAAGACCCACAACTGCTGCCTTGTAGATTTATCACGTACTTGCATTAAACTTAAAGTCAGTTTACATTATTGATTTTTTAGTATGATTTGTTTACAAACTGCAAAAGTGGTCAAAAACTACACTTGCAACATTGACAGCAAAAACCTTTACATAATCAAAAGACCAAGACCATGCCATTTCATCAGCATTGATAATAATCAAAGTACATGTATAAGACAGGAGGAGAAATGTTGCACCTACCTGACCATTGGGATGCATGTAATGGTCTGACAGCATCAAGGTGAGTTGATCTTTGGCAAACTTTGGATCAAGATCAACAAAAGGTATCATGTGAAAAGCAAGATCCCAGGTAGCATACTATCAAAATGAAAGAAAAAAAGTGAGACAAAATTGTAGTTATTGTAACCAGATTAATGGATGGAGTGATTTTTTTTCACAGCAGTCTCAGTCGCAGATCATAGAGAAGTTATTGCAAGAATCTCTAGCTTACCCAAGGAAATTCCCATTTATCAGGCATAGAAATTATGTCACTGTTGACCATGTGACGCCATTGGGGGTTGATTTTCTTCTTATCTGGATCGGCATTGTGCCATTTGTCCACATCATACCCAAAGTATTGCTTTGTCCACAACATCCCTGCATATGCCTGTCTAGCAACAACCTTCTGTGCTGGGGACAACCCTTCTGGTATGACCTGAAACAGTAGTAAATCTGGGCCTTCAAAACTGAAACTACATATTTCTAATGCAACAAGAATTCTAATGCAGTACTAGTAGCAACTGGCACAAATATAAATCAATTGTCCTCAGTCAAAGGGCATATGTTGCCGTGGGTGAATAACTCAATACTCGAAATGATGATGAATAGAGACAAACTTAAACAAAGTGCAATAAGAACAAAAGATCCAGTGATAATAAATCAATTCAAGACATTTAAAAATAATACAACTACAACAATCAGGCAAACCAAAAACCAGTATTTTAATGGACTAATTGAAGCAAATGCTAAAAAAACAGATAAACTATGGAAAATACTAAAAAATATTCTCCCATCCTCAAAAAAACCTGTAATTACTACAACCTTAATAGATGAAAATGGTACCCATAATAATCCAGCTAGTGTATCTGACAGTTTTAACAAATTTTTTACTGAAATAGGAAGTAAGCTTTCACAACCATTTATCAATCAGGCAGAACCAGAAAACCTAAACTTCAAAGAAATAACCCCTGAAATAACCTTAAAATATCTTAAAGCAATAGAAACCAACAAATCAGCTGGGCTTGATGGACTCCATCCAAAACTTTTAAAAGATGGAGCAGACATTTTAGCAAAACCACTAACCATAATAATGAACTCTTCCTTAAAAACCGGCATTATACCAACAGAATGGAAAGTAGCAAAAGTAACCCCAATATA
>JAVSBT010195311.1:0-13614 GCA_033118115.1 Pharyngocirrus eroticus | reverse complement strand
ATCCATTTTCCGGGTGTTTTTTGTTTTTGTTTCCCAGTTTCTCATAGAACTTGGAGAATATCGTTATCATTATCATTCGAAAGCTGTCAACAACAACAATTTTTCATTTTTTTTCAAAAAAAGCCATTTTTTTTACCCTCACTTTTTTTTTTCAGTCAAATGTATTGGGTAGCCAGAGAATTTTTGCAGCAAGATGATAATGTTTTCTTTATCTATTTAAACCTTGATTCTTCTCCTGTATTTTTTAACTTAAAAACCCCAAAATATAACGCCTTTAATGATATGTTCTTAGTTCTAATTCTGTAATGCTATAATATTTATACGTATGTGATTTAATCGTTTTTCAAATGACCTAATTTTGCATTGACTTTGTCACTTTCAGCAGCCATTTCAATATTTTGTTTTGTTTTAAGCTTACCTTACAGCATAGTGCAAATAGAATGATGGGTTGTAAGGATGAACTGCAATTACTTCAGAATTTGTGTAGAACAATTGGAGCCAAGAAAACTTTAGATATAGGCAAGTTCTTCAGATATACATGTACATGTATATGTTTACATATAAAGACGGGTGTAGTACATTTATGTCATATAAGGTTGATAATCACTCTTTTATTGAAATTGGGTAATTTCTTGAAATGCGTTTCCATGGAAACTGCACCTGATAACGCTTTTACAATAAGTGGATTCTAAATCAACAGGATTCAAGCTTTCAAATGATTGAGGGCACTGGTGTTTCAACTTGGCTAAGCTGTAGATACTAGTAAACATTTATTATGGACATTTGATTACAAAGTATTTTTCATTTTCCATTTTGTTAAGGGGACATATGATGCAGGGTCTTTCTTTTAAATTGAAGCCTCTAAACTGACTTGTTCTATGTTCAGGGTTAAAATTCCCATTCTCAGTTGAGCTAAAAATAGACCAAATTTATGTATCTTAGTTACAATGTAAAACCTTCATGATGAAACCACAGCTCTATTAGGACCATTCATAACCAAGTTTTAACAGATGGGTTAGACTGTACTGAGATATTCTCTTTAAATGAAGCAATTTCTTCTTTTTTAAAGGAGTTTTCACTGGTTACAGCGCTTTATCCATTGCATTAGTTTTACCAGAAGGAGGAAAAGTTATTGCATGTGACATTACAGACGAATATGCTAAAATTGGGATGCCAATTTGGAAAGAGGTTATGTAATAGTAGCACATCATAACTATGTGATTGTGCCTTATCTTTGAAAATGTTGATACAGATTGTGTTTTTATATTAATTTTTTACTTTTCATTCAAAGACAACTGTAAAATTTCTTACGTGTACTGACCTTTCAGTCACTCCCAGTGATTTTCTTGAGGACAATAAAAACCTATGCATTCCCCACTGGGTACAAGGAAATGAGATGGAATAGGCATTCACTTATAAAAATTGACAAAGTTAAAAATATCTCCTACCAACAGATGAAATGGGTTGGAACACTAGAATGGTTTTGAAAACAACAACATAACACTTGTCATTTTTTTACAGGCTGGGGTTGATGGCAAAATAGATTTGAGAGTAGGTCCTGCCACTGCAACACTACGTAAGTTTTTCCTATCAATTACATGGGACTAGGTTCTAGGTTCAGTTTGATATTTCCTCTAGTTTTAGTTCAGAAGTTCCTATTTCCTAAAAATGTGTATTGAAAGTAGCAAATGAGCTTCAAATTCAAATTGTTGGTATCAGAGTTTAACCTGACCCGTTTCGCTACCTAAACTATAGCTAAAAAACGCTAAAAATACTAGAATGAAGCCAAACATGTATTTCCTGTTTTTACACAAACCTCTATGATATCTTTGATAGATAATGGGAATCTATGATATCTCTAATTCTCTACAGTATGTATTAATTAATTGTACTTAAAATAGGAACCACCTTTTTGTTTTCATCTGTGTAATCCTTCGTTATAGCAAGAAAGCTACTCCGAATAAGTTCATTTTGAATTTATTAGCAAATTTTCGTTGTTTACTACAACATCTTCAGGCAATGAACCTATTCGGAGTAGCTTTCTTGCTTATGAATGTAAAATGATCAGCTGGTACTGGTTTTAATCCTTCATTTTTTAGCGAAAATATTGTTGGTTCCTAGATCCATAATTAGAATAAGACTTATAAATATTTTTAAATATGAAGGATTTGTTTCAATGTTAAAACATTGAAGCAAATCCTTCATGTTTGATTTTGATAAAACAATATTGTTTCCCCTGTAACAAGATGAGCTTCTTTTCCAATGGTATCTTGTTTCCTGTTTACAGGATATAGTGATTCTATAAATTACATATTTATTTATTTGTTTGTTTATAACAGAATCTATGATAGACAATGGGGAATCTGAGACCTTTGACTTTGCCTTCATAGATGCTGATAAGGCAAGTTACGACACTTATTATGAACAGAGCCTAAAACTTGTTCGCAAAGGAGGAATTATAGCAGTAGATAATGTAAGTATTCATCAGCATGAGTGCCTGTAGTTGTCTTTATTAAGCTAGTGGATACTCAAGTTGGTTTTTGACACATTGACATCTATTTTAGTCTAAAGAATTACTCATATCCTATCTTAACACTTGTTTACAGAGGTCGATTTCTCTAGAAAGAATTTGCAATTTTTTAAAGGCAGTCATAATTCTTTTTGTGACTGGAAACAAATTCATAATCCCTTGAAACTTCAAGGCCTTACAGGTATCACTGAATTTTTTTCAAAGAAACTTCTTCATGTTTGAAGGCGTTTATACCAAACAGTAGCAAAGGCTTTGATCCATATTCTTTTTAGGTGCATCACTTTTTCCCATTGCTATACATGTATCTAAAAATAGCTTATTTTTATGCAATCAAATTAACATGCATGGTTTTCGAATTCTGAAGAAACACTTAACTATATAACTTCTGTGATATAATTATGTAAAAATATTCAACAAATTATATCTTGGCCAATTTCTCATTTTTAGATGCTTTGGAGTGGCAAAGTTACTGACCAATCTGCGCAAGATGCTGATACAAAAGCAATACGAGCCTTGAATGCAAAAATTCACAAAGATGACAGAGTTTTTAAAAGCTTACTTACTGTAGGAGATGGAACTTATCTTTGTTTCAAAAAATAGAACTGTGGTATATCAATATTGATAAGATGTAGCTTTTATGATAGGTTTTTTTAACAATCTGTGATGATTTTTTTTTCTTTACTTGAATGTGTATGTACTACATAAGTTGATTATTGTGACATGGTGAAGGTGTATTATTCCCAAACTTTTGCTCTTATTCAAATCAAACCCTTTGTCATGCCATGGTTAGAGTCAGATTTATACATGGCATTGTGAATTTGTCCCTTGTTACAAAATACAAGACGATGTAGACTGTGGAGCAATGTAACTAGATAAAACACCAACCAATGTGTACATGTCATTTTGGGGTTTCATGTTCTTGAAAAGAAATGGAATCAAAATTAGATTTTTAAACAATGTCGTCAGCCCATGGGGTTGAAAATTAGAGACCTTTCAACTGAAATATGTTGATCTAGTTAATAAAAGTAATACCTTGATAGACCGGTCCTTGATAGGTGATGATCTTTTTTGCTGGTATTTTTTTTTCTGTGAATGATTAGAAAGAAATGAGAATAAAAAAAGAACTCTATTCTATTGTTTTGTTTTTCATTTCAGACTTTATTATTGTTTATTATTTGATAAGAACAAACACTTTGTAGGATGTGGTAATTCATGATATGTAGGCCACTGTGGCACATATCTGTAAGTTTCTTTAACAAAACATAATGTAATTTATTATGTAAAAGTTTTTTGTAACAGATGGAACATATTTAGAAGATAGGATATTCTCCTTATACCTGAATGGAACTGTATACAGGGTTCTGAAAACAACATAATGCATTTATTAGTGGTCATTGTCAAGAATTGATTAAGAGCTTAGTGCTCGATCTAAAATTATGTGACCAACTGTGACTTCTTCTCTTTTTCTTTCACTTCACTTTATACATGTAGTATTATGTGCAGCACCGTGATTTAGCAAACATTGGAGACATTACAAGGTTGCCAGAGAATTTTGGGAAAATAATTTGTGATGGACTAGCATCCTGTCCAGTAGTAGGAATGAAAGCTGTGAGAGTCTTAATCAATATTGAATTTTTAAATATTTTCATTTTGTTAACTTATATCAAAAGCCAACCTTTGAAAAGACATAAAAAAGCTCCCCCCCCCCCTCACTACATGGGTAAAAAAGGAACAAAAATTGTCAAGCCCCATTTATACATTGTTCAAAAACAGGATCGCGTTATTGAGCATACAGCTCAAATATATTAGAAAAAACCTATCCAAATCATATGTCTTCTGAACCTCAACTATATTCGTTGTTTTTTATAAGCTGCTGAAAGAAAAATAATTAACCAAATTTTGGCATTTTTGATAAATGGTCAATTTTTGTATCCTTCTGCGGCAAAACAATGAACAGCAACATTTAGACATCAAATTACAGTTTCTAATAAATACTACTGATAGCCAAATTAATTTATATTTTTGAAAAGAGGAAAACTATGTATTTCACCTGTGGACTTCTTACTTATTTAGATATAAAATGTGTTTACTTTATTGCCAATATTGGGATACAAATAATTTAAAAAATAGGAAACCTAATCCATGAAAATTACGAAATTCCATATCCAAATTTTGAGATTGAAATACAAAATCACTAATCAGCGATATTTAGAATATCAAATTCCAAGGAACAGCTAAATCCCAAATCTCAAGGCAATTAAAAATCTATAAATCCCAAATTCCTAGCAACTTTAATTTTTTTTCAAATCAATGTAGATAATGTTATTTATTTTCGCAAAAAAAATCAATTATGTAAACTTTTCCGATGCACTGTATTGAAAGTTTTTATTTCAGCTTTCCAACTAATCACTAGATCTTGATCACTGATAGTTGACCATTTCGCGACTGAAAATGAATGCTCCCCTCAAATTCCGTATCCGCAGTTCCATATCCTAAATCGTAGCCAATCAAAAGTTCTTACTACTTGTTCGGAAACTTTCGTGAGAACCATTATGGCGGGCATCAGCGTACTGATAATGGAAAAACAACATTGTATGGAGTAATATCTCAAAAAGTATAGTTTGATTGAAAAAGCCCTTGACATAAGGGCTTTCAGGAGAAAAGCAACGTTTAAAGCACATTGGTTTTCACCAACAAATATGTGTGACGTGTGTGCAGATTTGCTTTCTTTGCTGAGTTTACGTGAGTATTTGACATGACCAAGGAAATGTGGCCGGATTATTTTTGATTTTATTTCTCTTTGATGACCGACAATAAAATACTATTCAGTTCAAAGTTTCAAGTGGACGAATCCCTGACTTCTATACATACTTTTAGCTCAAAAATCTAAACTTTTGCTTGAATATCAGTTGCATATATTTAACTTTTATTTGGTACCATAACTTTGTTGACTGTCAGTGTCAAACTGATTGGCATGTCAACAAATTTTGACAACCTTATATCTCGACATCACCACACCGAACATAAGGTATTTATGTTAGTAAATGTACTTGTATTATCTGGCAGTTTCTTAATAGAACATATCACTCCATCCCTACAGTTTGTTTAGGTTGCATGAATAAACAACAAGAATACAATTGAATCTTGAGAAAAATTATGTTGTTATGCTCACTCCCTTTGACAATTTTGGCATTGTCATTTGCTTTATATTGTACTTCAGAATGACTATATCATACATCAAAGTACTGATTTGTTAGTAGAGAGGTTTTGGATGGCTTGTGTTATGAAATACGTTAAACACAATGCGCCTTGATGGGGTAGCTCCCAAAATACTAACATTAACAACAACATAATTCATAACACAAGCGACCTGAAACCTCTCTTATATCTACAAAGAGACATTTACGCCCACCTTGCCCAAATCCCTTAAAGTAATGGCTGTTATTTGTACAATTAAGTTCTTTAGAAGATACACCATATGAAACTTTGATACACATAATTCAACATAGTTATAATTATACCTCATGAAATATAGATTAATGGGTCAAAGCTAAGGTAACTTTTGGGTGATAAACAGGGCTAATCACAAATGGCTGACCCGATATACTTTTGCTTTAGAGTTAATATGTCCCCATCTGTTTTCAGTGTTATACACATTCCTTATCAATGTGAGTGGTTTCATAATGTTGTCCCATTGCCTTAGTACAAAAGCTTGAACCAAACTGGGTAAAACAATGTATAGGAAAAAATTCAGCAAACCCATCTTGCATAACTTGAATACAATGCAGTGCAATTTGACATATTAGTGAAAGGACATTAGATTTACACAAATCAATTTATTTTTGATAATTTGATTATTTGTAGATGATCAAAGGGTTGAAAATGGAGGAGGTTTACAGCTTGAGAAAAGTGAAGTTATAGCAGTCATTCTGTATTCACAGAATTGGCAACAAAGGTTAGTTTTTAGTTTCCTTTCTTTCTCCTCTGTGCTCTTACTTGTAGGAAAGGGTCACGCCTACATTTTAGGGCATGAACTCACTTTCACCTTTAGACCCCTAGATATAGCTACATGTGTTATAGTTTATCCCACTCCCCACCCCACCACCCCAGCTGAATATGCAGCTGCATGGGGAAGGATTTTTGTTTCTAGTCACTATTACAATTTTATTTGCTTCCTTAGAAGTCCTTCATTATAATTCAGTATCAAAAAGCCAACAGTGAATTTCTGAAGTAGTCATTTTATTGCTAAGGATCATATGCCATGTCAATGAATGTTTTAATCAAATCTATATTGTTTGACAATGAAAATTGTAGTTTTATTAAGTCAAGATAAATGCATATGTTTACAGGCAATGCATGTGCTGCTACAAGGACTTCAAAAATTATGAGCGTCTAAATAACATTGTGCAAGTTGTATTGAACCTG
The DNA here is from genome assembly GCA_033118115.1 of Pharyngocirrus eroticus. Taxonomy (NCBI): domain Eukaryota; kingdom Metazoa; phylum Annelida; class Polychaeta; family Saccocirridae; genus Pharyngocirrus; species Pharyngocirrus eroticus. Next base: position 6,659 of record JAVSBT010195311.1, on the reverse strand, counting down.
GCAATCAGACTGATTCAGACTTTACCAGAAGATTGTCAAGCTGAACTCGAAAGAGAAGCAAACACTTTAGAAATCGATAAAGTGGCAGATTCACCGGAAACTCCCCAAAAGAAGGATGCTAAAAAATCTGTTGATGAGGAAAGTCAAGAAAAAAATGAAGTAGGCTGTGATGAAGATAAAACAGAAACGTCAGAAGATGGTGCAGTTGAATCAGGGGAAGAAAAAATGCAACAAGAGACAGAAGAAGAAAAAGAATTAAAAGAATTAAAAGAAAAAAAAGTAGATGATGAAGATGAAAGCTGGACTTTGGAAGAAAAAGATAAACTTTTCCTATGTATAGCAAAGGTTTTTCTAATGAATTTCCCTTTATATATGGCCTATAAGCATACCATGCATACTTCTTTAGAAGAACTATCTCAACAAGAAGCAGCTGCTCTCAACAACTACTGTGAACTTTCTGTAAGTGTTTTTTGATCCCTTTTCTAAATATGAATATAAATTTATCTGTTGGTGCTGTTAATGATTTTTCTATAACTTATCATACATGCTCCTGACCTGGACTGTGTACCTTTTAGAATATGATGCATTTCAAATTTCCTGTACTGCATTTCATTTTTTCGCTCCAGGACCCAGATGTTCCTGTTTATTTGCTACGGAATATCTGTTTTTTCTGTGACAGTAATGGTATCCAAGCTATAGCAAGCTGTTTTGACAAAGCCCACCCAGATATCATGCCTTATACAGTGGCTCATACTTTAATCAATATTATAGCTAATGTAAGTTGTTTTTACTTTAAATAATCATTTTTACAAGAATTAACAATTGTTTTTTTCATTCAAAATTGCAAGTTATTGTTGAAGATAGCCTGCTAATACCTGATTTATGCTGCTTGGTAGGTTTTCCATCCTTGATTTAGATAGGAGAATAATTTACCTTGATTTGTACTTGCTATACAAATTGCTAAACTGCTATACAAATTTCACTTAAAAGATACAAACTGCCTTGCAAAATTCTAAAAATGCTAATCAACTTATAGTCACTAGATTATCTCCCGGAGGGCAAAAATACCTTTTTATGAAGTTAGTAGAGACTAGATAATTCATATTTATTTTAAAAATTGAACTATTTTTTTTATCAAAGTTATTTTTGTGATTTGGCCGAAATATATATACATATTGGTAAACAAAACATTTGTTCCTATTCCCAATGGTTTCTAGTTACGACTGTGGATGAATATAAGTACTGTGATGCAATGCATTGTACCGCTGAGAACCCATGTGATTAGGTAAGTCTTCACTAGATATGATATTATTGCCTGTCAATAAATCTCCGTAAAGAAGCAGCAATAAATTTATTTATTTTTTGGCTACGGGACTGGATTGCATGTTTATTAAGAAAATGGATAATTTCTACTGGGCCAAATGATACTTAAGCGCTGGGTGAAATAGTCAAGTCTGTCAGTCAGGTGTCTAAATCGACCAGTGATAATTGACTAAGGATTACAAAATGAAACTGATCAGACTTGTAACCATTTTATAAACTAAATTGACTTGTGCAGCAAAGTGGCAACACTACATATTTATTTTATTATGTTCTATGATTCTGTATTTTCCTACTTTGAATTAATTCATGATATGGATTTGTTGCATCTTTTATAAAGGTACATGTGCAGACTTTCTGACAAAGACTTGAGAATGGCAGGGACTAGAAACATGACAGATCTCATGTGGACAGCTGTAAAAGAACCTATAGAAACTCATGTGTCCTTTGATAAAGAAGGACTAGACCTAGCTTTCAAGTATTTTACCTGCTCTACATTAACCATTCGACTGGCTGGAATTACACAGATAAATGTATGTATACTTTAAGAGATGTATGTTTTCAAAGACCAAATTATTGAGCATTATCTGGTATGTGGGCAACACACAGAACAATTTTCTTGTGAATTTACTACAATTTCATCACAAGAGTTGCAATATATAGTGAAGAATTGCTGCCCATCAAGGGCAAGTTGAGATTAAACTGCAATAAAAAAATTCTTCTTTTTCTTTCCTAATTTCAGAATCAAATCAATCTCTACAATGAGTTGGCTAACAATGAGACTCTCATGGAATCAGAAAGGTTGGTATTTATTGTTACCATAGACCATCTGCACCCACAAATAATAAAATAACATACTGTTCAGTGACCATTTACCCTTTCCACATAGTGTTGGTAAAATAGGGTATATCATTTTGTTAGTTTGTAGTATGATTGTGAGAAGTACATGTACTTATGATATTACTACACATTTTTATGCTAGTAAGCTTTTTTTAAAGTTAAAGTAAAACAAACGCCTTTTTTGACTTAGATTGGTTTACAGAGAAGGTATAAGCTTTCATCTTATCTGAAAACTGATATGCTGCCGAGAAGCTATTAGGGATCATTCTACAACATAAATGCAGTTTTTCTTTCATTTGTTTGAAACACGATAGGATTGAACTGTTCAACAATAAAACACAATAGTATTGAAGGGATTAATATCTAATGGATTAATTATTTGAAATACAAAAAAAAACGTAGGCTTTTGAAACATTTCAAAATTACTATAATGTCACATTTAATTTTATATGAAAGGTCCATTTACCACTTCTAAAAAACATTGTCATTTTCAAAAAATGACCTCACACAGTTTTGCAAAAAGCAAATTCAATGGAGTGTGTATGGCTAACCTATATAGGTTCATCTTTTAATTTATAATCTGTAGATATCTTTGGAAATTACAGCACGAATACAGGATTTTTGGATGCCTGTCCTTTTTATGTTACATAGCTTTCAATATTTAACATGTGAATAGCAGTAAAAAGCTGTCAATTTATTTATTCTCTAAAATGTAATTATTACCAAGGGTTGTAAACTTGTATGCACAAAGACTTAGTGTGTGAATACAATTCTGCAACAAACTCTATAATATGACTGTCCTGATGCTAATATGCTGGATACATGGGGGAGGAGGCGTGGCACAAAATTGGCATGTGACACAGGACATATTTACTTTAATTATAATATCATCTATCCATTTTCGTATCTTTTTGTCAAAGGGAGGAAGGGGTCAGAAAAATTCACGTATCCTATGTTACATAATTCTTTTTTTAGCCAAAAAGCTTTCAAAGTAATGACTTTCATGATGTTACACAGGATTTAATTAGTTTCATGGTAATGTTATATACCCATTGTCTTATCATTTTGTCAAAGGGAGGTAGGGGTCCGAAAAATTCACGTATCCTATGTTACTTAATTCTTTTTTAGCCACAATTCTTTCAAAATAATGACTCATGTTACACTGGACTTAATTAGTTTCATGGTATTGTTTTTGTAATGGATTTTTAATTGATAAATATATTTTCGGTGTGAGAAGTTCATAGTTACTTAATACTGGATTTTTATTCTTTAATGAGGGTCTTCCAGGGACATACGGGAAATCGTCTATGTCGCACCCTGACCTTAGTGTATTGTTGCAAAGTATTCAGTTACCATTTTTAAATTCTTTTCTTTTCTATTTCAAGTTTATCCTTAACAAGTATTGGTGCTCATCTGGCAAACTGGTTGATTGAAAAGCATGTTGTTGAACATATTTTTGGACCCAATTTACATGTTGAACTTATCAAGCAGAGCCAGACTATTCTCACTTTCCTTGCAATGGAAGGACGAATCACTAGTGAACATATTGATTTCATATGGGCTGCTGGACAGGTAAGGTGTTACCATCTGAATCAGAAAATAACCCTGCATATCCCCTTTCCCCTCATCATTAATATTGTTTTATTCTTATCATATGTTATAATTTTACAATGTTAGATAAAATAATTTTTGATGATAAATAAGCTTATTATGCAGGGATGCTAGGGCCTCTGATTTGAGGTGCAGGATCCTGCCCCTGGGCCTTCCTGCACCCTAAGTTTATCCAATCAATGACTATAGAAATATCTCTCCTAGGCTAAACCAAGGAGAGGGACTTATCCCTTGCCTCATTTTTTACAAGTGGCAAGCCCTGGGATGGTGATATGTTTTTCTAATCTCTCTTATTATTATGCAGTCTGATTAAAGTTTTTTTCTTATCTTTGTTGTTTAATTTTCTTTTGGTGTTTCTTGTAGCTCAAACATTGTGGCAAACAAGTCCATGATATCTTGATCCCTTTGATTAAAAATTTGGAAGTTCAGCCAGCCCAGCACTTACTCAAACTTGTCTCATCTCTGGACACCCCCATGCACACAGAACAAACACTCTATCTGGCTTCAGCTCTCATCAAATTCTTATGGAATACCACAGCGGCAAGTCAGGCACATGTCACTACCATACATCACCATGGAAACCAACAACATAATTATACTGCTATAGTAAAACAGCATGAGGAGATGGATACAGGTAAGCTTGATACTAAGACATTGTGGTTCCTATGACTTAAAAAATGAATGAAATCTATATGAATCTAGACTTTTAATTTGTGTTTCTGTGACACTAACAGATTATTTTGGGTTGATAGGGGGTTCTTACTTTTCACATTGAGATAGTGTCAAGTTTGAGGAAAGAAAATTTTCCTTTCAATGGGTATTTCTTTAAGAATCACTAGCTTGTATTATATTCTGTTCTTTGTGTTTTAGATGAAAATGAAAGTCTTCCTCGAACAAGAATAGTTGAAGAAAGTGAAGATGAAGAGGAAGAAGATGAGGACGAAGAGGAGAGTGAAGAAGTTGTGCCAAGAACTGTAAGACAAAAAATTAAAGGCACAAGAGCCAGAAAAATTGAAATAACTTGTGACGAAGAGGAGTCGGAAAACAGTAGCCTAGTAGCAAACAGTGAATTAAGTAATATCAGTGATGGAAGCCTCCCCAGTGATGTCTCAGATCCAGAAGAACAAGAATCTGTTCAAAACTCCCAAAGGAGACAAATCCAACAGCAAAAACTGGCACAGAAATTATCAAAAATTAAAGCTAGCAAAGCAAAAGGCCTAAGAAGGGTACAGGGGAAACCAAATCTGAAAATAGTGAGTAGACTGCCAAGTAAAAGAGTACAACACAGAAAGAAGCAAAGACTAGTGGAAGTGGAAGAAGAGGAAGAAGATGAAGATGACGAAGAAGAGGATGAGGAGGAAGAAGAGGAAGGTGGTTTGGACTCAGATCCAGAGGTCATGCAATATGTAAAACCAGTAAGCAGAAAGAGATTTATTATTTTATCAAAGTATAAGAAAAGAGAAAGTATTTTTTTATGTAAACTTTGCTTGTGATTGAATGCAACGAACATTTAAAGAAAGCATTTGACACAAATGGAAACCCTTCAAGTAATGTATCCAAGATGCTTTCATCTCTCAACATTTCTAAATCAGGAGATTAATAATCTTTATTCTTTTAATGTATTTTTTTCCTATTTTTAGATTCATGAACACCATCACCATGAGAGACTGGATGATGGTGACAGTGAAGAAGACAGCTCTGAGTGTACCAGTGATGAATATGATGATGAGGAAGAAGGAATTGCACATTTGGAATGTGTAGAACATGGCATTGAGTGTCCGGGACCAGATTCACCTCATCATTATCACCATCATCCACCCCATCGGCATGTGTCTCGTCAACAACAAAAAATAATCTTAGAAAGACGGCGGAGACAGATGGCCCAACAAAAACATGAAGCTCTAGACACAAGTGACGAACAAGCAAAACAAGACTTAGATACGTCAAAGGTAAGAGATAGGGGTTAATGTATGAATCAGCAGAACGATTTCCTGCGGAGCTTGTCTTACGTATATTTGAAGACTTACTCAACAGATATATATGCATCATGATAATGATTTCTCACTCAAAAAGCTCTGAACTTGGTAAAATATTAAAAGAAATTCGTTCTCTGGCAACATTACACTGTCAAATATTACTCCATCAAGCATTTTATTTCTATTACTATTCTTTTCAGGAAATGGAAGGTCAGAGTAGTGATAGTGAAAGGTGCTTAGGTAGTCTTACAGTGAATGAGGGAGGCTTTCTTGAATATGGCGGGAAGAGATTGGATGCAGATAGGCTGAGATATTTAGAACGAGCTCACAGGCATGGCCATATATCAAGGTGAGTGGAAAAATGATTAAGATCTGATGGCTCAGCTTGCAAAATGTTATTAAAATAATGATGGGGCAAATCTCCCAAATTAGGTTTTTTTTTTTAAATCTCCTGTATTTTTTTTCCAGTGAAATGATTGAGGATATTTTAAGTCCCGATGATGTTAGCTGTAACAGCTCAAGAATTAGCAACAAGTCAGAAAAAAATATGGCAGACTTTGAAGGGGAGGATGTCATTAGTGATGAGGAAATTGCACATATCAACACCAGGGGGTGTTACAGTCATATGCAACAGGAAATTGGACACATAAGTAGTTATAGGAAACATGTATCACAAGGTGCTATACCACATCAGGGTGGAGGAGATGCTGACGAACACATAACAAGTACAATTTTAAATTTTGAAGATGTATGTAAACCTGGCAATACTCTTTTATGGGATCTACTACAAGAGCAAAATGCGGTGAGTATTTCTGCAATAGCTTCGTCACTTTAAGGTGGTTTCGAAGTGATAATTAGGACTTTTAGTATGTGAAAGAATATACACAAAGGCATCAGTTGAAAGTAAAAAAA
>JAVSBT010195200.1:0-13617 GCA_033118115.1 Pharyngocirrus eroticus | reverse complement strand
TATTTAGCCAGTTTTTGGTTCACTGAACTTAAGAGCCATGAAAAAATCATTGCCATGCCCGGGGTTTGAACCACGGATGCTGGATTGATGATCAACTATGCTGACCACTACACCACGGAAGCCCTTATTCCAAGCATTCAATTCCTTTTACAGGATCTTGGTAACTGAATGTACAGGTGATAGCAGAATTAGGAATATATACAGGATAGATATATACACAATAGTCTTTACATTTTAGAATCAAACTTTGTGAAACTTAAAACAATATGTCTCTATTATGTGCCATAGACCACTGGCACACATCAATGATATTCTGTGTAGTTCTATATTCAAACTTTTTTTTTTGTGTGAGTTATCTGCTAATAAAATTCAAAAATGTTTATAATTTTCAAGAATAATCACAACTTGTTGCAGTAGTTAGTTTGTAGGCCAATCTGGGCTCATCTTCATTTTCAGTAACAAAACTATGAGTCCATCCCTAGCACAGGATGCTATTCCATGACAGGTAACGAAACTATGTATCTGCCATTATGTTAATTCATCATCATGGTATTAAATAGCCAGCAAACCTAGGGTAAATAGAGACTGGTCCCACATTTAGTAGTGTGAGTTGGAAGGTATCAATCTAATATGATCTGAATGTCAATTGTGAACTGCCCTAGTGAATTTTAAGCAGTATACAGGTGTTCTGAAATATTAGGCATCTGCATTATATCAATAGTTCACCAAGCTCTGGGAAACAGTAACTTAACAATTGTATTATACAATTATGTATTGCATAAACATACAGAAAATACAAATTATGTAGCCAAGAAAAACCAGACTATCACTCATCAATTACATTTTATGTTTTGAAAAAAGGTAGAAAACAATATTCCTTTGCCCAAAAATGAATGTTTTAATGTGCAAACTAATCAAAATAAGTAAAATTTGGAAAAAAAAAGGAATTAAAATGTTTACATGAATCGTGTTCATTTAGCAAGTGAACTTACACAGAAAGTGTGTATCAGAAACACTGCAGGCTAAACAATGTCTTGAGATCTACTATAAGTATTTCACATTTTAAATACAAAAGATAAAAAAAATACCATCTTTTTGCTTTGCACTTGCTAAAATGGTTCATGGTAAATATTGTTAGTAGTTTGAGAAGTTCTGGATCATGAAAATAATCCTAAGGCATAACAAATATTGCTATTAGAATTGCCTTTATTTACTAGGACCACTTATCTGACATAAGCAGTTCTCATTTATAGCCATCCTTTTTAAAAAATTGCTTTTCCTCAGCTTGCTAGCTGTTTTCAGTATAATAATTATACTATACCATATGGTTGGGCCATATTACACAACATTGTAAAAATCATTTTCGGAAAAAAATCATTGAATGGTTTTATATTCTCATGTTATCAGATAGAAGAATCCATCACAAAATAGTCAAATTAACTCCGAAAAATGATGTTTGCTTGTTTTTTTTCATGACAATTTACACATTGTTAAATCTTCAACTAATTACGATGTCATCTTCAGAACATGCAAATTGTCTTGAAAATAAATCAAGCAAACATGATTTCAGACTGATAGAAGTTGGTTGGAATTAAAGATGGTCAAGTTACTGTCAAAAATCTTAGGTCCCATAATAATGCTATAAAATTTCATGACCACTTTATGAAACAAGCATGCTGCAAAGAAAGATAGCGTTTAAGGGCAAGTCAAAACTTCTCTACAATAACTCATATTGACCTTATCACTAGCAAACAGAACCCAAAAACAAAAAAAGGAAGAGAAAAGAAAAGAAAACAAGCTTACACGCCCACAAAAAAAGTAAACATTTTTTATATAATAATCTTTGACCAACTTCCCCTTAACTATTTTCCCAGTATTTGTTCCTTATTTTTAAAAGACTGCTGTGCAATTCCTTTGCGGTGTCGATAATGTTTTAAGCTAAAAATACATTTATGTATAATATTTCTAAACATATCTGTCAGGGGGTTTAAAAAAATTACAGCCTGTCAAAATACTAGGACAATGTTAATCGAAACCCTGGACCAAAACAAAAACCAGCTTTTGCTGATTGGGCTATCCAGGTTAAATAAAGATTTACATACATACATAACTGAACGGAATAGTGAAAATCAAATGCATACATGTATCGTGTTTATGTATAAAAGTAAGTTTCCCTTACTGGGATCTGCCATCCAGCCTGTCAAACACATACAATTTTTCATGTTTCATTTGGTGCATACATCAAGTATATAGGGACCGCATGAAAGGAAAGACGTATTGTTATTTATTACATTCTCAAAATTTGTCAGATGACACACGGATGACAGATCACAGTCACATGAAACGTAAGTTTACTAATTCCATAATAATAATAATATCAGCATATACGCGCCAGAACTGTAATATAAGGTATATAACTGAACTTTTGCATACATGCACTTTCAAGGACAGTTTTGACTATGAAAGCTTTACATGACTTGAAACAGTGAGAACACTGTTATTATATGGGCTTCTGAGCTCCCAAACACCTTTTCTTTGAAAGCCAGTGAAAAATAATTCACTTGAAACTGTCCGGATTTGAACCGGGGACCTTTCGCATAGAATGCCAGCATGACACACTACCCAGTTAGCCATGAAAGCTCTAGTACTAATTTCCATATTATTCTACAATTAAATCTACAGGCATTAATTTCTCTAGTATACAATTATTATATCTTCAGGCAGTAATTGTTTAATACAAAAAATAGCTAATAAAACTAAAAACCAACTCTCCGTATATGGACTTAGTTGTCAGATGGTGCTGGACTATTGTTTTTAATAATGTCACAAAGATATCAAAAAACTTCCTTTAAGAGAATAGAGTTTATGGGTACTACTATCACTCTTTTTGAATCCTTTGCAATTGTTAGATCTGTGTATAGTCTTCAGTAAAGGGTTGTAATTATCATTATTGGATTACATTTAAATGTTATTCACACTGGAATATGTTCCAAAAGGGATTAATAAACTAATGAAACTTGACCAACAGTCCCCGATACTAAACATAGCATTCTAGCAGTCATCCCGACTAAAACTATCTTTTAACCTCTCCCCTCCAACTCTTCAAGCCAAGACTATATCATTTACCAGCCCTTTGTCCTGGATGGAAAATGTATTTTATGAGCCGCAGAATCCTCTCATGTTTTCACCTCATTCATTTTCCATGTACAAAGTATAGAATTGTCTTTTGTGTGACCAGGGGTTAATCAAAATGACCTATTTGAAATTTGAACACTCAGAAAAATAGTTATATATTTTTCTTGTTGTAATCTTTACTCTTGCATTGTAAAATCAATTACTCTGGTTATCTGATTCACCTAAGCTCTGTTTACACTAAGTCCATTTGAAAAGACTTTTGACAGCTGCAAAGATTTTCAGCAAAAAAGTCTCTTCAAATCAACTGTGTAGTTGAAGTGTTTTGACAAAACTTTCGACATTTTACTAGTATTAGCATCACCACACACACACACACCAGTTTTAAACATTTGCGAATTTCTAGTCAGACACTTCAGGTTGTTCAAAAGATTATGAGTCGCTCAGAAGATAATAATGCTTGCTTTAAGAAAAAAGTCTTTTCAAATCGACTCAATGTAAACACAGCTTAATAACCTCAACTTCTGTTTGGTTGCAAGTCCAATGAGCTAAAGAAATTGAAAATATTTTAGATGGCAGTTTTCCTAAAAGCATGGCAGCCTTTTTTCTTCAAAATAGGAAGCAACAAATAAAAAAAACCTTTTCTAAGGATCTAGGGTTGTGTCAGACATGACTTTCCTGTTTTGATCATCTGCCATTTTTTCTTGTTACAGATACTACCCTAATTAGAAGCTTTTATCAAACAAGTATTATCAATTTTTTCATTTCATAGTTATAATTCATTCACAAAATTGAAAGAAAAAAAATCACGTTGTAATAACGTCCTGTTCAAATATTCCACTGAGAGGATTTGTCAATTAGGCTTTACACATAAACCTATCCCCCAAAAAGCATACACAATTATCATATATCAATGGTGCATTTTTTTCATTGGTTTTCTAACATTGTTCATTGAATTATTTTTTCCCAAATATTTCCTTTCTTTGCTGTTTATCAATAGCGTTTGAATGGATATCAAAAACGATAATCATGTGTATTTTTTTATCAAATTGTCATGACTTCATAACCCCTTGAGCATGTAAAGGAAGAATAAATCACAATAGAATGTAAATCATGTTGATATTCTGATATAATTGATTAATCGACTTCAAAAGGATGAATTGGATAATTCTAAAAAAAAATGTAAACTGTCAGTTACATATGTTATTTGACATTGAATCCAAGAGTACAACAGATGGATCGGATAAAAAGTAATCATAATCTTTGATTATTTGGACCATATCTATTACTATTTTTTACAATAGAAAACGAATCAATGTTGATGAATTCGCTGTGAATTAATAACATATTCGTCACAAGGTGTCAGCACGATTTCCAATATATTGCTAATGTATCTTGCGCTATTTTTGAGAGAACATGTATACAATTAATTGTTTCTACAAATTCAATTTGTAAAAGCTTACATTTAAGCAAGTGTAATTAAGAGAAAGGCTCTTATTTTAAACCTCACAGACAAATAGGACTCATATTAAATTCGCAATAATACATTCAATTCATCTCAAATACAGTGTTAAAAAATATCCGATTTCAAAATATACAACATGAGTTTAACATGTTTTACATAGTGACACCACAATTGTGACATTCGTGACCATTGATATATGTTTTATAAATGCAAACATGAACGTTTAATTCCCATGATCAGAGTCCATTTGGCACCACACTAATCACAAAACCATAATACTAAAACAAAAGAAACGAAAAGATGTAACGATTTTACTGAACTTACCTGGTCTGCACGAGCATGGGGGATACAGCATTCCAGCCAAAATGGATAAGTGAAGAAATCTCCTCAAAGACATGACTTTTGAAGAAAAGTTTGGTAGAATAAAAATAGTATTATTGGAGAGCCCTCGGATTACGGATGACTGTTTTACTCCATATTTCCTTTCCATAAACTATTCCATGATGAAAAAATGTCATTGAAGAATAGAGTCACACTATTATTCTCATAAAACACTTTACCGCCATCTTGCTATCAGTTTGATTACTCAAGAAAGTTTACATCATTTTGATGCTCTCGATACTTTAAATTTTAAAAACACCTTGGATTTTTTTCTGATGTTGTTGTAGACTTTTTAACAGTTCCCTATCACATATACAAGTTAACAGTGCTTCGCCATTGATTTTTTGTGTAAATTCTCCAACCTGTTAGAGCATCGCATGGGCATATGATATCAACATGGACTTGTTCCCAATCGGCAATTTTGCCAACTTCCTTTTTTTTTCTTTGCTTGATGCCACTATTTCTGATTGTAGTTCCTGAAGTTTTTCAATTTCCTTTCACGAATGATCACTTTGCCAACTTCCATCAATGACAAATTATGTGTTCAACTGTTCATCCATCTAGTTCGGGAACTCTTTTTAATCAACATAAATGAATGTCTTGTCTTTTCTAATGTTATAAATAACCCCACGTGGATATGATACGGCGTTAAGATTCGGTATCCAATTACGAAACAATTCCATCGTAAATTATTTTGGTTGTTAATTTCAAGAAAGTTTCTTTGCTTCAACGTGTAAGTCAAATATATTGACTTTTATATAAAATATTTATATGTACTTGCATTTTGTCTGCTTCACAAAAATAAGTACAACATGGTTAAAATGTCGTCTGCTCATGCAGGAAGACATATTGCTTCCGCTGAGACTGAAATTGAAATGGATGATAATAATGCATTATACATTTACAAATAGTGAGTATACTCATTTGTTTAGCAAATATGGCACACCAGGCTTGTATCATAAATATTCTTTGAATTCGATTCTCTTAGAGGACTGAATTGCATTTTTTATTTCTCTCAAATTTAGATGAGGATTACAATGGAAATCTGCCCAACTGTTAACCATGCTGTTTTAGTATTCTAAACATAAAAGTTATGATGGGAAGAGCCGTTTGACTAGTAACCGAGAAAACACCTGATTTTGTATTTTCGTACCAAATAAAAAATGATTTTTCTTTTAGGTTTACTTTTAGGGCCAAAGACCCATTCCCCGTCACAAAGGCTAAAATTAATATACATGTATGTATTGTCCGACAAAAACTGAAAAGGCCCATGTTCTCTGTGTAACCATTCTTTGCAAAATCTTCTCTGTGAATTTCGATCCTACTTTAAAAAAATATAACTATGCAAAGTTTGGAAATTATATTTCTAAGAGTATTCCAGGATCTCGAAAATACTCCATACCAGTTTACATGGCAGAAATACACCTATGTGTGCGCACGTAACGTAATTCGGTCACGTAGTAATTTTAATTAATGTTGTACATGATGCCATCATGTATATGCAACAATCATTTTTTTTACATCCATTTATATTTGGCCTTTTGTGTGGTGTTGGGGTCAGGAGCTTGACACTGAATTTTAAATTTTAAAAAGTTTAAGGGGGAGGAACAGGTTCAACTCTGATTTTTTTGATATTTTGTTTAAGGGAAATTGACCTTTCATTGATATGGATAGGTACACAATGAAGTGCTGAAACCAAAAATATATACTTTAACTAGTCAAAAATGTGTATTGAAAGTAGCACATGAGCTCCAAATTCAAATTGATGGTAACAGAGTTGAACCTTTTCCGCCGCCTTAAGATGGTAAGGTACATTCCAACATATTAATTCTACATTATTTCCTTGCTTATTTTTTTAAAATAATTTTATTGAATCTCAAATATTGAATTTTGGTCTTTTTCAGTCACAAAGATTTTTGAACTATTTGACGGTAATCAAGATGAAAATTGCCTGTAGTAACAACCCAGGATATGCACAGTCACAGCAAAAATATGGACCCACTGACATCTGCAAGGAAATTTATGAACTTGTGTCTTTATCAAGGACAAGACAACAGCATATGTAAGTTGAGTATATTGGTTTTTCTGATTTGCACCAATGGACAATAATGGACACTGGAGTAAAGAAAAGTCATGAACATACAACAATCTAACTTGGAAAAAATGGTAACAGGTGTTCAGATTCAATTGTTTGATGTATAATCTTTATCCCATCACTTTGAAAATGAGCTCTTCTGATTGAAAAGATATCAATAATAACTCCTGCATCTGTGACTTAATTTTTTTAAATTTATTCATTTTTTTGGAAAATGATATGTAGTTTGATAGTTTGAGAGGTAGCACAATAGGTAGTACATTTAGCAAGTACTTGAAATATGACAAGGTTGATCAAAAGGACTGCAGAAATCTCTTTTGACCTAAGTCAGGCCATATTTGTCAGTTTGTAATTTGTTTATTTTTTCTAAATACAGATTTTCTTTGACATATTTATCTGTGTTAAAGCAACAAATGATTTGCGAACAATCATTATGATATTATTTTACTGATTGAAATTGTTGCTTTAAGTTTGTAACACATCTGCTCCCTTTATACAAAAATATTATAAAAAGGACATTTTGAGACTTGTCAGTTTGAGACTGCATTTTGTCACCAGCTACATTCCAATTTATCACGAACAATAATTAAAAAAAAAAAAACTTTACCAATAATAGTCCGAACTAAGGCTTCAGTGCTTATCTTAATTTATTTATCAATACTTCCAAGAATTGGTTATTTGCGAACATTTACACATCCTCCCACATCTTTGATTGATGAAGGATGATTAAAACTAATCTAGTTTTTCCTCAAGTGTATGACTCCATTTTTCTAGGATACTGCTTTCAAATAGTGATCTTATTCAAACAAATCACTGCTTTAGCCTTTGTCATTGATTCTTCAATCACAACCATTCGGTCAAACAGATTTTTCAGAATTGAATGAACGACTTCAAATAAATCCTTACAAGGTGATCCGTTTTAATGAAAACTTGATGCTTGTCAAAGTTTTTATCTGTATCATCATCCTTCTCATCACTGTCATTAATCTTTTCATCATCATAATCATCACCCTCATCACCAATTATATGATTATAGCTAGTGGCTTGTGTATTAACAAGCAACTTATTTGATTTTTGTTTTTTTATTGGGTGTGAAAGTCTTGCTGTACAAGAATTCCTGTGATAAGGGTTGCCATGTAAGCACACTATATTGAGAATGTCGTAAGCAAGACCAAAGTTTGAAAAACGTATTTATAGGGCCTTGTTTACCCTGACACAGCTGATTTTGTTTCTCTATGTGTCCTTTATATTCCTTGATTCAGACTTTGATTTATAAAGTTATTTTTTTTAATGAGACTTTAGAGAAATAAATACAATTTAGGGCCTTCAAGGAATGAAAAAAATACGACTTGATGGATTATTATGCTGTGAATTCAATAGGCTTGGCTTACAAACATTCTGTCCTTAAATTAGTGTGCATTGCACATTTTGTTATGTTAGATTATTGTAGGGTGTCCATTTGTATCTTGTTTTCTGCATGAAATCTTAAGCATTAGTTTATGGGGCAGTGTCCTCTTGCCAACCATTGCATTAAATACCCTTTGTCATGAAAGGAGACATTAGTGTGTACTTGCCATTTTTTGTTGAGGAAAGGAAATAGTCTGATTTAGATGGCACTTGTTTTGGTGAGAGACAGGCATTGATCTAAACTTACTGACTGGAAATAGAAGAGAGTGAGTTCTTTGCACTTGTGAAGAAATAAAAAAAAAATACTTTGACATCTATAGAAATTCCACATAGAGCTAAAAAGGGGAGTAGAAAGGTATGTTCAAGACTAAGCAGATAAAACTTTGCTGTTGTTTTGCTTTGTTTTCTTTGTTCATATCCATAGCACCACTGAAATAGAATAATAGGATCATGTCAACTTGAAACTAATATCTCATGAATGGAAAGATTTTTGAGACAGAATAAGGAAATAAAAACGTCTTCATGTATCTAATGGTTAATCTGGTTTTGGTATAAGCCTCAGTTAAAAGGCAACAGATGGTTACTTTTTCTAAGGTCTAGAATATAAAGGCAATGAAATATGATAGTGTTAATAAGTATACAACCTTAAAGTATCAGAGACATCCTATCAAAATGATGTATTGTCTGAACCCACAAACTTCATTTTTGAGCAATTATCCATAGCAAAAATCTAATTTTGATTAATCCCCCCCCCCCGCCAGTGCAAAAACAACTCCAAAATTCTCTCAATCAACTCCTTAATTTTCAAGGTTTCAAAATGTTCAATACTTTGTAGAAAGAAAATGACCTTTCATTAATGTGAAAATGTACAAAATGAAGTGCTGTAACCAAAAATATATACTTTTAGGCCTACTGAGCAAAGATGTGTATTGAAAGTAGCAGATGAGCTTCAATTTTAAAAAGCCCAAATTGTCGGTAACAGAGTTTATCATATTTCACCGCCTTAAGTGAGAGTATCAATGTTCTACCTATAGTGACTATGAACACAAGTCTCCACATTTGTATCAATTGGCATCTGTTTATCTGCTTATGAAACTAATAAACCTGGACTAATCACTATGATGTCTCAAATTACTGTACAAAACAAAAAAAAGATGGGTCTAATAACCATATAACATGGACTAATAGTTCTGCTAAAAAAATATGCTTTTGTAAACAATGTTTTTTCAGTCCTTTTTTCCCCATTATTTTTTGTGTTTTATCTATGCACTGATTGTAATAATTCTTGTTATGACAAATACAAATTTGTGCTAAAGTTATTTGTTTAACGTAACTCCTATTTCTAAAGCTTTTTCTCAGCCGTTTAGCAGTGAATTAAGATATAGAGTAAAAATTTGACAACTAGATAGCCATTTAATTATAATCAATCAAAAAATGGATGGTAGAAAATGATCTATCATTGAAAATAGTTTTTTGTCTCTCCAGAAAAGTTAACATATGAGGTTAAATAGCCCTCTTTATGGATAGCAAAAAAATGCTCTTGATTTTATATGTTATCTGTTACGAAATATATTCCATATAAATCCTACTAAATGTTTATTGGTTCTAGGTATCATAAATCCTATTGCCATGAGAACCTCAATTGTTCCTTCTTTTTTATACAGTTTTTTTTTAAAACCATTCTATGGCTGCAACTTGTGCTAAATTGTGTTTTACTAGATTGTGTAACAATAAATCTTTGCAAAAATGTATCAATCTGGAAAAATATGATAAGTGCCCCATAAAAAGAACTAAGAATGAGCCATCTATTTCAAAAAAATAAAAGAATTGTATGATCTGTATTAAAAAAAAAATTGAATGGTTTTGGAAGATAGCCTCCAGAACTGTCAAAACAAGTTTATCATGACAACGCTGGTGATACTCTAACCTAAATCAATACAATATTGTGACAAATAAAATCCAAGAAAATGATGCAATGAAGACATAAAAAAGTCTGAATCATGACAGCTCCTATTGCTTTTAGCATAGATAATAGTGAACTCCTAGAAAGATTGCCTGCTGTATTTCCTTTGGCTATTCATTAATTGGCCTTGCACTCTACAATTTTCTGATGTTTTTTTTATTAAAATCAAGTGTAATTATAACTCTTGCTCATTTATTTTCATAGTGTGATAAGGTTCTTACTTCTAGATGATATTAATTACTCTAATATGAATCTCCTCATGACACTAGTACTTGAACTGGAAAAAGAAATAAAGAGAATGGTCATTTGATCCCTTTTCATATCAAGTCATAATAAAATCTGACATTTTGCTTTACAGAGTCTAAGTGTCTCTTCAATCTTTTAAAGGGGCTTGAAGTCTGTTTGTGGTCATTTCATCTCTAGCTCTGCAAGACATTAGACTTTTAGAGGAAATTCTCAGAGGCTTTTCCTTGCTTCTTTGTATGTGTTCATGCTTTCAAAATGACCCCTCTGTGGGTAATGATGCTTAGAATGGTGATTACATCTCTCAATTTTTTCAGCCGATTTCTTGCAGTTTATATTTTGTTTTGTGAAGGATAAGATCATGTCAGGACATTGAAATAAATCATACTTTCTACTGGACCCAAAGATGTAGTTTTATTACAAGTTCTTTATCATCACTGAAATATAACATGAAATTCAGCCTTGTTTTATATTGAAAGAAAAATATGATTAAACCAACCAAAGACTTTAATTTACCAGCATACCCATGTCCATTTATAACTATTGTAGTTTGACATGGATAATAAAGTGTATTCATTTTGATTTTTAATTTCATGCACAAAAATACGGTTTCAGACTTTTTCAAATAAGTGTAAAAATTAACTATCAGTCAAAATATGTCAAAAGGTTACAATGATAGTATCAATAATTATAGCATGGAGATACCCATCATTGGGAGAAATTAACCCATTATATAATTGTAGCCAAAAAGCTTTTAGTATGATTGTTTAAGAGGTGATACAATCCTACATTCTACAAAACTTTTTTTTCTATCATTAGGGTATTAAACCTAAACTGTTACAAAACTTTTAATGGTAGAATAATGATAGGGATATTTTAAAGTTCATAAATGCTTGGTCAAATCTGATGTCTGATAAGGAAGTGATTTTTTTTTTTTATCATGTAGGCTATCAGTTAAAAGATTGATATTGGCTCCATCTGGAGTTAGAGGAAAGGTATACATGTACAGTGCACTCAACATTATCTGACTACCAGAGTTATATTTGAAAATCATGCAAGATTTGAAAACAACAAGTTTCAATTAACATTAAAAAAATTCACAAAATTCTGCTCGCCAAAAATTATATCAAAAATGCATTTTCGTTCTATATTCCCATTTAAAGAAAATAGTATTGTCTCTGATCAATTGAAACTAGAAAAAGAGCTACTTTAGTGAGATGACGGCACCTTCAGATGTCACCACTGATTTGTCTCCCTAATATCCCCCGGTTATGTGCAATCAAGTCTACGAATAGGCTTATTTCCGAAGATAGAGAGCGTGCATGTGTTTCATTTGCAGCTTTTTTCAGACTCCCATTGTTTTGTGAATATACCTATAAATCTCAATATTTTCACATATTATATTTTTTCAAGTGTATTTACATATGACCAATTATGCAAGCGCCTGACATTGGTCAATCATGTCATGACAACCCATGCCCTTTTGTTCCATGTTGTATGGACTGTTTGTTCACATGTTCTAAATAGAAAGCTTAAGCATTGATTCCATATCATATGTGCACATTTATTGATAATTGCCAACTGAATTTTTAAAGACTTGATTTTTATGTCTCTGCTTCAAGTTTGCATTGTATTATTAGCTTAATTTAAACAATCGACAGTTTGAATATGTGTGTCAATTTTGATTTTCCATTGTAGTTTTCCAGTTTGTTTTTAGGGTCATTGTCTCAACACATAGTCACCAAGGAAGTTTAGCTTTGATGGGTCATGTCAGTCTGACTGCTTTGTCCATAACCATGCAAAAATATTGTACTCAGACATTTGGTGAGTAGCATGCAAAGCAACAGTTAGAAACAGAAGCCAAACAGTGTAAAATGGAGATAACTTTAATTGCTTACTATTTTTCTGATGGGGGCTTACTTCTCTCACCCCCCCTTTTTTGTACAAAGATTTAGTATCTAGACTTGTGCTATTTACAGTAATAGCTAGAGCATTTGAGAAGATTGTATTAATTAAGGACAGGAGATACATTGTAGGGTAAATTTTACAATTTTTCACTACCGAAAGATAAATATAATTATTGACATTTTAATTTTGTTGTTTTTGACTAAATCCTATAATTGGCGATGGAAATACACATGTCTATCAATGTCTGACACATCTTTCATTTTTCAACCTTGATTCAACTTACAATTATAATGATAATAATTAATTAATTAGCATCCCCCCCTTTCTACACCTTTTTTTAAAGTATGCTGATGATACTATTTTGCATGGGTTAATAAGTAAAGTTGATGCAACTATATACAGAGAAATTGGTAATTATAATATAATTTATATGAGTAATTGGTGTAATAGCAATCACCTGAAAATATATCTAAGCAAAACTAAATGATCTTCAATTTTAGAAGAAAAGGGACAATGACACCAATCAAACTAAATGTATAGTACACATTAAACCAAGTATATCATCTTTTAGAGTAGGCTATTGTTAAAGTGCTCAATTCATTGAAAATTGTATTTTAGGTACATCTTTTCACTTTGATCAGAAAGTCTCCAAGGATTAAAATATAAAAATTGTATGATCCACAAATGGCTAAGAAGAAGTGATTCTTCATGTTATATTATCCCCTTGGGATTGCATCAAAAGATAAGTGAAGGGGAAAAAATGATGCAGGTATTCTCTAATGATTTAACTATCCTAGTAATTTCCCAGCATCTTTACAACTATCCACACTAGTCTATTACAAAGACAATTTTTGCAAAGCATGAATATATCATTGTCTTCAAATAAGTTTGCATAACAGGATAATAATAAATAATAATAAATGTTATTTGTATAGCGCTATTTTCAAAGGAGGCAGATAGCTAACAATTTTCTGATCATTGACAGCAGCATAATGGGACGAAGATTTTGTGGTGGACCTTTCT
>JAVSBT010195089.1:0-13622 GCA_033118115.1 Pharyngocirrus eroticus | reverse complement strand
CCCCCCCCCCCCCCCCCCCCCCCCCCCCCCCCCCCCCCCCCCCCCCCCCCCCCCCCCCCCCCCCCCTACTGACAGTCAAATATTTGAATCAAAATCTGCATCAAATCAAGTAATCAAAACAAGAGTATGGTTCAATTGCATTTAAACACAACAGTTTGCAGATTTTTAGGGTTAGAAATTAAAACTGTTTGCAAATTGATAAGATAAATCAGATTAATCAAATTTCGTTCTCTCAAAAAGATAAATAATTGAAGAAATATCTATGCTAACAAAATCTTCTAAGGCCTTGAGTATTATCACTTGTTGTTTTATTTTTATTCCAAGTTTGTCAATTAAATCTAAAATCATAAAATAAAAGTTGAACTTACATAGAAGACGCTGCATTGCCCATAGTGTTTAGATTCAAAATGGCGCAAACCCATTTGTTGATAAATCAAAACTTAAAATGGAACAAAAGAAAAATCTTATATATGGAATTGTTTATCACTAATTAAGATAATTATGATAGGAATTATATTAGAATATCAAATACTTACCTATACAGCATATGATCGTCCAACAGAGTCGGAGTTGTTTATGCAATCTAAGTGAACTTTAATCAATCCTTAATACATGGTTAAAAGAAAACAAACGCTATACCCACTATGAACAACTCTATAGATATATTTGGAACTTAGCCAAGTTTTAAATTCTAGAATTGATAACCTTTTTTTTAATACGACCTGATATGTAACCTATCAGTGAATTAACTGTCCCTGTTTGTATTAAAGTGAAATACCAAGTACTTTATTAGCAAGTATACATAAACTGCTATCAAAAAAGAATATTGATAGAAGTATCAATGTATTAGATAACAATTTACACTTGAACAAGACATATACATGTATATAATTAGATAAATAAAAAATAGTACAGGCCTGTAGTTTCATGAAATGTCATTCAGTTTTGAGAGCTTAGTATCTATACGGTTTGAATTGAAGAGGTTTAGGCCATTATAATCACAATATGAAATGGTGTATTTTCAAAACTTAGACTTTGAAAGTGGTTATTCATTTAGTTGATAATTTTTCAAAATATCAAGGTATCATTTATTTCAAAAATTATAATATTGATGTGCACATTACATTATGTTTTGATTATGTTTCATTAAGAATTTTACAAAAATCAGTGAACACTTTTTGGCAAATGTATCATAAATAATCTAAATCCATAACGATTTTGACTGGAGACTTTCTGATATCATAATTTCCTTCAATATTTGTATTTTGTTTTGATAACCTGTGTTTTCATACTGAATGTTTTCACATCAAAATATGCTGTATGACATGTTTTGATAAACAGATACAGTGACAATAACATTTTTTTTCTTTTTACACACAATTCTTAAACTGTTCTAGCATCAACGGTCTTCATCAGGAACAACTAGATGGCGTAAGGAGAAAATGTTATTGCCAATGATAGTGTTTTAATAAATCTGTTAAAAGAAATATGATTCAGTTTTAGATATATTTTTCGAATCGATTTGAATCAATTTCAACCCTTTGTTTCAAATTATTTATTTTTTTAATAACTTATTTATTTGGTTTTAATTTGCTTCCAGACACATTTTTTATGATTAGGGTTTTGGGGACAAAATAATAATAGCAAAGATCACAGTAGAAATTGAAAGCTCTCGGAAAGAGTTAAAAAGTTTCTAGATAATACTTCGGTGCATCAATTTATGAATTCATTTACTTCTTAATCTATTCTTGAATTGATTAATTTCTTTAATCCCTCACCCACTTACTTATTCAATTACTAAATGTGTGAGTTTAGAAATTAATCAATTCAAGAATGAATTAAGGTGTGAATGAATTCATAAATTGATGCACCGAAATATTATTCATAAACTTTTTAACTCTTTCCGAGAGCTTTCAATCTGATCTAATTATTATGATTTCATCCATTAGATGGTGTTGTGGACAAGTCTTATTAGATGTAATTCTTGTCCCCAAAACCCTAATCATAAAAAGTGTGTCTGGAAGCAAATTAAAACCAAATAAATAAGTAATTATCAATTTATGAATTCATTCACTCCTTAATCTATTCTTGAATAATATTTCGGTGCATCAATTTATGAATTCATTCACTCCTTAATCTATTCTTGAATTGATTAATTTCTTTAATCCCTCACCCACTTACTTATTCAGTTACTAAATGTGTGAGTTTAGAAATTAATCAATTCAAGAATGAATTAAGGTGTTAATGAATTGATAAATGAATGCACAGAAATACGAATAAATGGAAGAATTAAAGATGAATTAACAAATTAATTAAAAAATAGCAGGGTGAGTTAGTTGGTGTGAGGATGAGTGAATGAGAGGGAGTGTGAGAGGGTGCGTTTTCCGGTGTCAGCCATATCAATAAACTATGATATTTGTTATAAAAGTCACCCTTTAGTTGAGAGATATTCCTGCCTTATCCCCTGTGTCATGCATCGTATGATAACAAAGCGATTAATCTTTATTCAAAACAATCATTAAAAAAAAAAAATCTATAATAATCAGTACTATAAGACTACAGTCTAGCGGCACTGTCTTATATGCTGGCTGGCCGGCTATTCGAGTAGCTACGTACGTTACTTATTTTTTGTTTCTTCCGATTGGCTGACTTAAATAAAGCTCTTGCAATATTTTTACCTTCATTAAGGGGTTTTCTCAAATGTTAATTGTTCATCCTAGTGGAGTATACACTAGTGCTAAAACTTACCCCTTTTGACTTGCCTCCCCCCCCCCCCCAGTTTAGAGGGATACCTTATTAGAAAAAGTAAATCTTAAAAAGTAGTTATGCAATATGGCATGTTTCTTACTAATTTGCACAATTCTTGTGTTTTTCACCATGTTGGCATATTTGCTATTTTATGGTATTTAAAACGTAAAATAAAAATGTGTTTGACACACTCTTACGTTAAAAGGGGGTCAACATAATTCTTTTTTCAATGTTCCAGCCAAAATGGGATTTAAAGATTATATGAGCTGTCGATATATAAATTTATATGAAATGCAATATTATTTTACATCTTGATTATTATTAATAGTATCATATTTACATTATTTGTAACTCTGTACACCCTGTGTAGATATATCTTTCAATAATATGTATTAGATGACCATATCAGTAGAGTTTGTTTCTACATTCTCTGTATTGACTCATTATTCCAATAAATAATTACCACTAATATAGACTGGAGTGGATTTTGGCCAAAAAGAAATTTAGCTTTATAAGGATACACATTCATCATCAACCATAGTTACCATCGATCTTGTGGACAAATAAAAGACATTGGATATGCCAATTATAATTGCTGCCATAAGAAAAGCACTGTTCGACAATTGCTTAAGCAGGGTTCTACGTATCATGGTGGTATATTTTGACATATAGTAATGTCACTTACTGTTTTGCTTATAAACCATCAACATGAGTCGAGGCATTGTTAAAAAAAGAGAGTCAGTTTCTCATAATATGGAATTACGTTATCCCAGATCTTGTAAGTTACAACCATTGCAAACTAACACACAAATTGGAAGAAAGAGGAAGAATAAAATAAGTAGGTTATCTCTCTTTACAATCTTAGATAAGTGTCATAATGGTAATTACTGTAAGCAGGTTAGAATTGAAAATGGCATACATGATATTCATTCATATAGTTTTTTGTTTTTTCGTCATTTTGATAAGGATATGAACATTCTGGGAAATGATTTAATGACTTAGAACATGTTTTAAAAGATGATTTTTTTTATTTGATGTAAGTTAATTAGTGCATTAGTATCCAATAAGAAATAACTTACACTTATTATGCACTTTTTTGAAAAATAATTTCATAGCTTTCTAACTTTTCTCGAATTCTCGATCACTGTAGAGTTAAAAAAAAAACAGCCAAACATGAAATATTTACATAGAAAGTAATGAATATAAATACTACAGTATCAGATATTAAAGTAAACAATACATTACACTACTCCTTCTCAAGGATAGAAAAGTGGATTTCGTTTAAATGGCCGATTTGGGGTAAATTCCAGTGTTTTTTTAACTTTTATTTAAGCCTCTAAAAAATAAGTAGAATTGATATTCGAAACTTGATTTTATTTTATTTTATTCAGCAAATGTCTTAAAGATACAAAAATGACACAGTATGTAGTAATATAAGAATAATTGAACTAAACTTTTTTGATGCACTGTTTGTGAAAGATTTATTCCTCAATGATAAAAAAAAAAGAGAAAGTGATTTACAAGATATAATTAAAAGTAACATTGCCTGGGAAATACAAATAACGAAATTGAATCCAATAAATAAGTGAACACAGTAATTTTTAGATTTTTTTTAAATGTTATAAGGTGTATAAGTTGATTCAACTTTAATAACAAAAAAGTGATTTGATTTTAGTTTGGCCCCAAAAAGTGAATAAAAAAAAAAACATGGTAGGTACTGTTTGTAGTATTGAATTGTAGCTTTTGAAGCTGAGAACCGAAAAGTATATAACTTTTTTTGTCACCAATCCAAGGAACATGTAAATAGCCATGGGATAACATTCTTCCCAATCTGGCCATGCCAAAACTAGCAAATTATCAACACTATTTAATACTCCTTGAATATTTTAGCATATTTTTATGTAAATATACATGGCTAGACACTTTGAAAGAGCTGGTTCCAATAGTCTTAAACATGAAATATGTTATCATAATAAAAATGGCAACATCTTTGCACATGAAAATAACATTGATTTGTTTTATAATTATTCACTGAAAAAAACAACGTAGTACTAGTACAAGACCAAAAATCAATGGGACATTATCATGATGATAAAATAAATTGCATGTGAATTGTCTCTAATGTCAATTTTTGATGAAGCATGGTAGTTATGGCAACCCGTCAATAATATTATAAACATTACTTTACACATCTTTTCTTTCTGGTAATGGATGATTGATTCCTTTGATACCATGCTGTTGGTTTAAGTGGTAAAAAAAACCTAAAGTAACCATCGTCAGAACGTACTTCACATATGAAAACAAAAGAAGACATTGTCATCAGAATAAATCTATATATCCACACGGTTTTTGAATAAGATTCTTAGAAATGTAATGTATGAAAAAGAAATTGATAACAATAATAGAAGAAATATATGGACCACTAGCTAGCAAACAACACTAACCAAGATGTTGAAGATATTTCTATTTTTTAACCTAAAAATTACGTAGAAAATTATATTAGACAAAAACGAAAATAAAATAATTTCAGAAAGATAAATGATATGAATGTATTAGTACATGCATTTTGGTAAGAAAATGTAACAACATATACACAACCATTGAATGGTGTATTGCACCAAGGATTTCTATTTGGGTGTAATTGCCAGAAATGCTGTAATTTTATACCACCCTTTCTTGCAAATTTGAAATGACAAGTACTAAATTCGATAATTGTCTTTGTTTTGGGGGGGTTAATGAATATAATTTTTAACCTAAGGAATAACAATTATCTATGGCTGAATTTTGATGTAATGAATTGTGCCAGTGGTTTGAAAATCATGAGTGCAATACAGGTGTAGTGCAATGGTCTGATAACACGGGTAATTGGTATCTCAGTTGTCAACCGGCTGAATAATTCAATGGCTTTAGTTCTATATGTATCTATAGGGAGAATACATATAGCTATGACATCAATCCATTATCCTTCCCCTAGGAAAGGCCTCAATAAGTGTACTTTCTTTTTAAAACAGTTGCTGAAAGAGGACCTGCAATCGGTCCTACATGTTGTAAAAAGAAAAAATCGTCCATGAAAAGAAATTGTTCAGGCAAAAGGAAAACAACGCAGGTAATAACCATTGTTTCAATATATTATCATCAAAAATGCATTAAAAGGAAAGGCATTATCGATACAGTATTCAGCAAATCTTCGTGGGGTACTTAATAAATCATTGGAACAACATTCATTTGCGAACTTTATTATCATAATGCAAAAGTAATGAAGAATCAATAAAAAATACTGTCGTTTCAAGACATATGATATCAACACTGTGTATAAAGCTTTCATAATAGAAAATGACCAAAAAAACCTTCATTTATCCAAATCTTGAAAATTGATTACATTGTGCATAAATTAAATATGACCTGAACTACAGCATTTCAAATATATTACATATTCATCATCAGGGTGTTAAGCCTATACTGCAGAAAATCAACAGAAAAATGAATAAATGAATGTAGTGTTTCCTTTAACCCGACCAAACCAAAGTTTTAATCACTTGATAAAAACCAGTAGTGTTTATACATCTTTGCATAAAACTGTGTGTCAAAGTAAAATTTGATCTTAAGAATATTTGGGTGCAACACTTATATAAATGGTAATAATTTCTTTGATCTTGGAATGATAATTATGTGATTTTTTAAACAAATAATAAAACAATATTAGAGCAATACATTAAAGATCAATAATTACTCTTGTTAGCGTGTATAGATTGTTTGTTAAATATATTTTTATAAGCCCCCCCCCCCCCCCCCATTATATGTCACAAACTTGTCCTGGGGAAAACAAAATTGACTTTGGAATGACAATAATCTACCAATTTGGCTATCTTACCCAACGGGATTACCAAACATGCCAAAACAGATCCAGTTAGGTCCCATTTTGCAAAATCCACCGGGTCCCAGCTGAGCTAGCCCAACTGGGCCCCAACTAGGCAAGTTTGCTCAGAAAAAAATAAGATTGTTTATCCTATGTAAACGTGTCGTTCTTTCTTCCAAAAAGTACACTTCCATGTATCTCTGTCTCCTCTAGGATAAATATATCTACTCATAGTTTTGTGTGTTTTTTTTCTTACCCAGGATCCCATCTTGAGAATTCCAGAAAAACGTGTAGAAATAGCTGAAGATCTTCTTGACCAGATTGAAAATCAGTTGACAAGGTAAACATAAGTTTGAGATTTAATTTTAAGTTTTTTGGTTTTTTTGTTGGGTGTTTCTTTGAGGGTAGGGGATTGATTGTGGGTGTTTTAAAAAATTTAAACTTGTGTTTTTTTTGCCTTAATATAAAGTGGACGACTCTAATAAACCCTTTCGTCATGTAACGCAACGTAGCTTTTTACACACCCCAATAATGTTGAAGTAACGGTTTTAGAAAATTTACAAGTGACCCGTAACCTCTCTACTGATTGATGATTATCATAATCATAATAAATATCGTTCGTGATAATTGACAACGTTATAAAATATTTATAGTGAGCGTGATAATGATTAGAAACATAAAAATATGGACATTTTTTATGAACTGTTTGACTTTTGTTTATCGACCTATTCCTTGCATTACAGAAACAAAGATATTCGAAGCTTTGCATTGAATGGGAAATACATGAAGCTTTTGATTGAAACCACTCCCGGAAGAAGAGATGACGTAAAACGTTCTCTACAAAAGGAAATGGACGCTTTAGAGGATTTCAAGTGTTACAAGGTAGAAGATCTGATCGTCATTGTAGAAGGCGACACTATCATTGATATCCAAGACGAATGCTTCCCAGCAGTCCAAAAGTCTGGAACCGAGAAGAGCCTACAAACCATAGGGGTATTGTTAAAGGATAAAAAGAGCGATTTGATGCTAGCGACCACTACTAATCACGGCGAAGATATGGAGAATGAGGAGATCTTCACCCATTTCTTTGAGGGAAAACATGATGGAAAAAGTAATTTTGCAGTAGGAAAACATTTTTACACCAGCTATAGGTTACCTGAAGAGCATGAAATTGATAAATTTGCTCAAGATATCTCCCTATTTGAACTGAGCGAGGAGGCCAAGCAGAAATTTGCGGCCATTAATGAGCGGGGACGTGGAGCAAATGATATCATTATCGACGAGATTTACAACGATAAAGCATCTAAACTTTTGAACAAATCAGTACAAAAAGTTGGCTCAGCTACAAAGCTGACATATGGTATAATTGACTCGGTAAAATACCATAAAAAACGCCACTTCAAAGGAAAAGATGTTATATTTCGGGGTGCAATCCTGACAAAAGTAAATCCGAAGAAAGACAACCCGTCTGTCATGACATCTATAGAAAAAACAGTCATCAAGGCGTTGACTAAAAAAAGTGACGACGATAGCGACCAGGATGAATATGAAAGGAATTTCTTCACGAAACAAGGGGACAGTGGCGCCGCCATTACAACAGAATCTAGTGAAGGAGGTGAAAGTGTAACGGCCATAAGTACCCATACTTGGTGTGTAACAGATGAAAGTGGTGAAAAATACTCATTATCAGTTCCATTGCAAAGAACCCTGTTGGAAGTGAATGAAGCCAAACATATCACTACTGAAGTGTACCCTACAATAATCTCAAATCCGTCTCAGATCTGCTGTGGAATTATTCAAAAATTTGAAGAAGTAGGTGCCAGTGCTTCGGGAGTTTCCACAGAAGATGGACCTCGTCAGGAGAGGAAGTCCCCGCGGGGCAAAGAAAAAAGGCATTGATTTCAGGATGCTTGCTGCCTTCTTGTGATAATGTATTGACACAATGATTTTATGAGTGCCTTGCTTTTTGCTGTGATTCAACATATGATGATACAGCCTTATTTGTGATATGAATGTTGTTTTTTGTGATAAAAAGTCCTGGTTTCACATATATATGTATACCATTAAAATGAAGACACAAAGCCTGCAATATGTCTAATTTGTCATGAAATGATTCTTGATGTAAACTTTAAGGATGATTATTATTTATATCGAATTGGCTCACCTGATTAGGACGCTCATAACATAAAAAATGTGATTTGAAAAGATCTGCTCAAATTTCATAAATTACATGATATACCACCAAAATGTTTCTGCCAAATAACTGTAAAACGTTTTTTTATATATATATATATCACCTCATGTTTAAATAATGCATTTGTTTATATTTACTTTTATAGTAATTCTAAATCATTACATAACATCAGCAAAAATACACCCATTTGATCAGTTTTTATAAAAATAATACCCCATTTGTGCCTTTTTTCGATAACAGTTTTAAGTATAATAATATACAGTTTATGTCACACTTGTTTAGTTATTATGTACATGAATATGTGGGATATTGTTGATGTACATTCCAGTGTGATGGCTCCATGTACTATTGAGTATGTTTAATAGTTGACAAGATTTATAATAACATAGTTGTGAAGAATAAAAAACAAAACAAGCCAGGTACTGCCAATTGGTAAAAGATCTCATCGCTCTCTAAAACAGGTTTAAGAGGACAGCTATAATCATAAAAAAGGAAAGCTTGCAAATTATCATTAGGATTGATAAATGGGCACGTTTTTTTTACTGCCATATACCTGCCATATCATGTTTTCACTGGCTTTTAAAGAATAAGCCCATAGCAGGGTAAGCTTATTAATCTAATGTGATCTTCCAAGGTCACAATTGTTTTTTAAATGCTAATGCGAATGTATATACTATAATTATGATTGTTCTGATGTGAATATGCAAGATTATTATTAATAATAATATTATGTAATGTTGCCATGTTTGTGTGTGCAATATGTGTTCAAGTGTCATTACTTATGTAGACCTAACAGTTCAGTGCAAAATAAGTAAATTGATGAACGATAGGTCAGCACTAAAAAAAGCATGGAAAATTAAATGTTTACAAAATCCATCAATTACTATGCAATTTCTTATCATGCAAATTACTTCATGGGTATTATGTAACTAATGTTAGTTTGAAATTGTGTTTTATTGTATCTTGTGCCAGATATTAAATACCTGAATAGAATAGATGTGGAATATCAAATATGTTAATGGGTGAAGGTCAAGTTACTCCGGTTGTACCTGCAAAACATAATGTGTGATGGCTTAGGCAGGTCCAGTCAGATGTTTTAGTAATTTTTGTACAAGTCTCCCTACGTTACCTGACGTCAGATCGAAGTTAGACTGTAAAATGTGGGAGAAATGTTTGCAAATGAATGTATTAGTCTCAACATTTATCTATATAGGTCTTTAAAATGCTCAGAGCATATGATTTTTTGATATTTTGCTAGAATTTGTTTCTTTTACATTTATCTGTGCGATTGATTTATATTTTTAGTTTTTTATCTGAATAATTATATATACAAGATGCATCATTGGCATCCTCAAAAACTTGTTAAAATGTTGTGAACAATATGGATGATCTGTATTATTATAAATTTGTGTGTCAGGCCATGCCGGATTGATTAGTTGGTCGATGGATGCAGCCACCCATTTTTACGTGATTGATAATTCTTTTTTCTTTTTCATTTCAAATTTTTGATTTATTTTAGGAATTTAAGGCAACAAAATCACGAAGCACTAACCCTTGCCTTGTAAATCTACATTCAGGTTTAGAAAAAAAAGACCTGTGAAGATATTAATATACTATACATGGTAATCGTGCATATGGCTTGAAATACGATGCACCTATCTCCTTTCCGTCGGCTCTACGTAAAAGACCGAGTGATGTCTGATAAAAGTAAAGATAAAGATTAAAAATAATTGACCGAACAGTTCAATCTTTGAAACAAAAAAATCCATCGATCTACTAATCATTATAGAATAGCCCTAGCAGATTCCATTCTTGTATCAATCAAGATTGTGCATGGGTGAATCACTTACGACAAATCTTTTGTAAGGATTATTATGTGCATGCTCTTATGTTAGCGTCACGTTAGAGCTTAGTATCTTCGATAAAAGTATTTTTCTAAATATTAGACTTTTGTGTGGGTTTGAATTGTCATAAGCAAAGTATGATGACAGCATTGAAGTAGACTATCACTACGACATAATTATGACAATATGGATTAATTCTATTACATATTTGGGATTTTTTCACACAGGGTTTTGTTATTTGTCATGTTTTGAAAAAGTTTTAAACTATTTTATTTTTGATAACAACTTATTTTCAGGACGTGTTCTATTTGATTTCTTCTATCAGTATACAAAACTAGAAATGTCATTTTTCATTTTCACCTAATGTAATTTGTTATTTTCACTTAAGAGCCTGTACGATTTGAAGTGTATTAAAGTCAGTTTGTTCGCATGGTCGAATAAGTCACAAAAAATCAAAGCTGAGGAACAAGTTGACAGACTTGATTAGGGGTTGATGAACATTATTTTGGTTAGAATTCAAATCAAGATATACTCAATAGAAAAGTAAATTGAAAAAACTGGTATCAATTTCATGACGCAAATTCATCTGCATGGTTGTTTTTTAACAATTGAAGATATCTCGATCATAATGTTATCATAATTATCCTAACAGTATTATTGATAATGAAACACACTGGCTACACAAAAGGGCAAGCTGATGCCATGTTTCTATAAGTAACATTCATGACTTTAATATAAACAGAACTTTGAGTACACAAGTTGTGATAAACCTTTTTCTCACAAAAAATATACATAGTGTTATGTTTGATTTATTTTAGCAATTTTAATCACTGCATAAGATAATTAACAATAACCAGTAAGCAATGATTATAAATGGTGTACACTTACTAGTATGCATGCATGCATGATAAACATAATTATTTGGTGGTCATAACTAATCATGTTAGATTTTAAATCATTTTGATTTTGATCATCATAATCATTATCATCCTGGTAATGATAAAAAAAAACAATGCCAAATATGAATTTTCTCATACACACATATATATTTCATATTTTCTGCAAGGCAAATGACTCACAAAGGCCTTTCTTAAATGTCAAATTGTGAATCACTTCATGAACCAACCGATTAATGTTTCTTTTAAACTATAGAAATCCTCCATCATATTTGTAATAACAGCAAAACAACCCCACCTGGTGGTAAATCATATTTTTATTATAAATTTGGTTTCATATTATTAAAGTAGTTTAGTATTCAAGCTATATGTTGAACCACTTTTTTAAGTTGGTACCTTTGGTTCTTAAAAAAATGGGAACCTAAGTTCAAAATCAACCTGAAATAGATACTATCGAATGATTTAGAACAAAAATTACTTAAAACCTATCAAAGGAGGTATCTGTTTCCATGCATTCATGTTTGACAAGGTTGTATCACAGATAATATAAATTCAAAACCAATTTGACTAGAGGCTTTTGGGTAATACAATGTCATTCAATATTTTTATTTCTATTCATTAATGACTTGTGTTAACTTTTTGAATTTTCTCATTTCAAATTAACAAAGTGGTGGGCATCACATGATAAACAGATACAACAACAATGAAACATTTTCTTTCTACCCTCAACTCTTGATTATAATTTACTGTTCTAGAATCAAAGTTACGGCTGATCACTATTGATGAATAAACCACTAGATGGTGTATTAGTATGGATACAATGTTATTGTCAATGAATAGCAACACCGTCTTTGGGATGTTTGCTGTGTTTTAATGCACATTTTTCGAATTGATTTAAACCCTTTATTTAAGATCCTTCTTTTGTTTTAGTTGACTTATTCATTTGGTATCAAATTGCCTTTAGGGAAACTTTGTATTTGTGAAGAAAAGGCTTCAAATTGATTCGAAAAGGTGGGTCTAACCACAGTAGATGTATTGAGTCATATAAAATTAAAAAGCATACGAAGGACCTGCTTTGTATAATATTTTATATGACTCAGTAACTTGCTTTTATCTTTTGCTATATTATAGTTAAGTTACTTTTATACAAATCTAAATAATCCAATATCAGAAATGTAACAAAGTGACACACATCCTTTTCACAATTTTCATTTGTTTAAAGAATTTACATACACTCACCCCATGGTCGTATCTAACAGAGTGATACTGTAAACGATTGTCTACCTATACGATAAATATATATCGTTTAAAGGGGGGTTTCAAAGAGACAAATAACATCAATACTTCGTTCTAATCCTCTATACTTAAGGTATATAACCTGTTTAAATTATATACTGTTATTCTGAGTACGATACTGTGACGATTTTCTACCTATATTATCGTTTAAAGCGGAGTTTCAAACAGACAAATAACATAAATACTTCGTTTTAGGGGCCATCCATAATTATCATCATTAACCCGAGCGTACACAACGTACGCTGGGGAGGAGGGGGTTGAGGCCAACTTCTTTTTTTTATTTATTTTTTTAATGATAATAGTTTATTTCTTAAAATATGAAAACAATATCAGATACAATCAAATTCTATTCCATTATGTTCGATACAATTGGCAGTATTTCTAAACCAACATTTGATGTTCACTTTAGGGGGGAGGGGGGTCAGAAAAAAGTGTACCGTTTAAACACTTGGGTTAATGATGACAATTATGAAGGGCCCCTTAATCCCCTATATTTGAAGTGTATAACCTGCTAAAATTAAATATACTGTTATTTTGAGTACGATAGCAAGGTACGGCGCCTAGAGAGAGATATCCCCAAACTATAAAGTTTCAATGTACGGCGCCTATATATAGAGAGATATATCCCTAAACTATATAGTTTCAATGTTGAACGTCCATGTTAATGCAACTCGAATGCATTACTGTTTCATGTACAGTGTACTACAGCAGCTATACTTGAATTATTTGTTTACACCCATGCCCACCCAACCATAAAATGTACATGGGACAAACGGTACTATAGTCTA
>JAVSBT010194867.1:0-13623 GCA_033118115.1 Pharyngocirrus eroticus | reverse complement strand
CCCCACCCCCTGCTTGTTGTTATTGATAGGTAGTCACCGTAGCATGGCTTATATTGGAACTTATCTGATCCACGATACGATTTTCCATGTTCGAGCATTTCCACCGTACTAGACATGAGCAGTGTTCAATTAGTGTGCACCTGTAGTGTACACAAAACCATGGTTATTTAAAAGCAAATCGAGTCAAAGTAACACGTATGGAATATTGTGATATTTTCAGTTGCTTTTTCTATTGATTGAAGAGGGGGTTCACAATTCAGAAGTTAGTGATTTTAATCTTCGGTCTCTAGCGATATAGAGCCTATCTAATCGTACAACACTTTTCAAAGCTTGAATAGGGACTATTGCCAAAGATATCTCAGCACTATACGTATACCAATATTGCTAGCCAATAGACTAGATCATATGACTCATCAAACCAGTCAAACGACTGAATTCTGTCATGGGAATGAAAATTGGAACCTCCAATGTTAGTCATGAAGACTAGTTTAATATTTTATTATAAGTTAAGGTTTACCATCAGTAAATGGTGCATTATGCTATATTATCGCCCACCAAATTATAGGGCCATAAACAGTCCCAAAAAACCTGTTCCTACTGCGACATTTGAGTGACCTACTTGCATAAATGTAATCCTTGACAGTACAAGTTGAAAGTCTATCAAAACTATCTAGAGGGGGGTCTTGTTCCTCTGGATAGGGAAACAAGCCAGCCTGGTTGTAGCTCATTCAGTCATTGATTGAATCAATTGAAAAACTATTTCAAAATGTTTTTCTTTACAGAAAATACAGTTAAGAAGCTTTAGAGAGAAAAGACACAATTATTCAACTCTTCATAATGGGGGATTGCAAGCCTAGGAATGAAATCAAGTGCGAACCTGGTAAGATCTAATTCATTGAAAACTAAAAATGACATTGTTAGTTTACACTACAGACTCTCAGACTTACTATAAGAACAGAAATCTTTGAATCAGACCTGTGAAGACAACATGTTTTACCTATCAAGCTGGTTAACTGAAAAAAAGTGTACATGTAGGCCTGCCTATATCTATTATGATTATAATAGGAAACATGGTGCCTAATGCTACAGTAGTGGCCACTGACTGGATGGCTTAAGATCCTTGATTCAATCCAAGACCATGCAAGTCATAATGGGTGTGTCCTTGAGTAAGACACTAGAATATTTCTTACCATGTTCCCTACTCATAGTACTGTATAGAGAGGTATTGGGAGCTGCACTGCGGCAACTGTCAGTACAGTATACTTCTGTAAAGAGAATTTCAATGTAAATGTATAATTTGACAAGAAAGATGTATTAATCTTATACTTATATGAATATTGACTATACATGATTCCTTTTATGATATGTATGGTCAGTCATTCTGTTCTTTCAGGGTGAGGAGGTCTTTTTCAAATCACCCTTCCTTAGGAGATCAGGCCATAATGGCATGCATTTTTGTAATTGTACAAATGTGTACATTCAGGATGTGGTCTCTTTCAAATCACTTCACCACTGACCACACCTTAGCTTCAGTCCTTTTGAGAAATCATGACCATGTACACTTCCCATTGTTTTTTTTTAGGTACTTATCCAATTTCATGCCCTGATGATAACAAACTGTATACCTGTGATACATGTCCCTCTGGAACATTTTCTTCCAGAGTTACTATGTTGGGGGACAAATGTGAAATGCGGTGAGTTTGATACCTTTGACTTTCGATTTATATTTTTATCTGTCAATATAATCTACTTGTAAAACATATTTTGTCTCAATGTATCCTGAAACTTATTATTATTCATATGTACATATGTAAATCATACATGTAATTTGCCAAATCAAACCGAACCAAACCAATTTGATGAACATCATAAGAAGTTATTCATCATCAGGGTATAAAACTTCCTGTCAACCTTGAATGGACTTGGACTTATGTATCTTAGATGATTTTGACGGTAGAACCGTAGGAACAGATATCATCATAAGGTAGTAGGCTTAAGTTCCACTCTTAATCTACAGGAATTTTTCTGCTGCTTTATCATATTGCTGTATATGTCTAATACACTGATGATGAAAATTTCACACTAGTATTTGAGATTCTGAAATTCAGGAGTTCTTTATTCGTAGAATGATGCCAAATAATACAGTAGACTATAAGCAAATAAAATCACAGTAATAACATTAATCCGAAAGTAATGTTGGTTGTTCATATCATATTTGACAACAAATAATATTGAATTTCATACTTGTAGCCTTGAATGTACCGAGGACATGGTTGAGTTACCAGTCTCTGTTGACAGTAAAATTATGGATGCAGAGTGTAGATGTATGGGCAATTCAGAAATGAATATACCATTACACAAGTGCATACCAACAGGAGGTAATCATTTGAAATTATTCCTCACATTATTGTTAAAATAATATGTTATTTGTTCCAAGATCCATATGTAGAAAACATTATTCAACTTTGCAACAAATTTCTTTCCTCATACAACATTTCTGCCAAAATGTGATCAGGGCGTTGTATGAGGTAAGAAATTATCTCATAAAAAAACTTTGTTCCATAGTTGAATAACTTTTTCTTCATTCCTCACATTTTGGTTCTTATAGTGATTCTTATAAATCAACATCTCTTTTTTTCCCAAAGATGTTAATGGATTGAAGTGATAATATTTCATTTTCATATTTTCAGGCTTTGAAACAACTGCAGAATCCTTACCGTCTCCTGGATCTTCCGATCCAATGAACGCAGAACATATAATGTTGATCATCTTCGGCCTAATCATATTTATATTGGCTATTACAATAGTCATTATAATAGTCTATTACAAGAGAAAAATACAGAAATTAAAACAAGGTTACAGTAATGTTGAACAGGCTATACCACTTGATGATACTGATGCAAGTTCCGTCATCTCAGAAGCAAATAGGAACAAAGAGTTTAATGATGCAGGTAACTACTTATCAATTTTTAAACAGATAACTAGTAACTGCAATAGTCTTCAACTTCTTTAACTTAGATTGCAATGGGAAATGTTAAATAATAGAAGTTTAGCTTAAGCCATTCCAAATTGATTAGTTTGTCGTTGGATTCAACCGACCCATATTTTTGTGATTGAATTCTTTATTTATTTTTCAACATGTTGTTGTCTGTCAAAATTAGGCAACCAAATCAAGCAAAGTCATCGTAGGCTTGTAAATATACATTTTTGGTTAAAAAACAACACCTGAAAAGAGATATTTGTAACACTACATGACAATCTTTCGTACTCCTTGAAATACGGACACTTCGGCACTTTCCGTCACTTATAAGTTCAAGATCGGATGGTGTCTACTTAAAGTGGCAATAATACTAATTTAAAAAAATCGAAAATCGACAGACCGACCCAATATTTTGTACCAAAAATCCATCGACAAACTAGTCAATTTGGAAAGGCCTAAGGCTTTTTTCTAGATCAGTACCGTTATGTGTAACACTTTTACACAAAAAGCAGGACTAAAAAGAAAGAAGGTGTTGTACCTTAAAGGGGTCTCAATGTTATCTGAAAGTGAACTTCAATGATGTTGCGTGTGGTTATAAATACTAAAACACGCCAATTTGTTTTATATATTTAAAGAATTATAGCAATTTCTGCAAATTTATTTCAGGATTGAAAGTTGCTAAAACCTTTCTAAGAAATGAAGTAGAGAAAGACATGTTTCCTGAATTAACAAGGGAACTTCTTCAAGAAAGAAATGCCATAGATTATATTCAACTCAAAGCAAAAGGTAAGCATTACAACTATGATAAAATTAAAGCTTTATTTCAAATAATGATATTTTTGAAAAAGATAACGAAAAGTCCGCCAAACGTTAGTTTAGGTTTATGACAATATTTGAAGAGATAAAAGCTTCTATGAAATGTGGTATGACAGACAATTTCTCTGTTGATTATTGTTGTGAGAGAAAAAACTAATTTGCTTTATTGTATCAATTTCAGATGACTTCCGAGAACAGATTACTCAGATGCTTAATGAATGGGAAAACTACAAAGGACATGAAGCCAAAATTGGAGTCTTATACAATGCTCTCTGCAAAATTGGTGCTAAAAAGCTTGGTCAGGACATGTGTCTCAAGATTCAAAGTGGTAACAATATTTATATCTAGAAAAAGTGTTTTCATAATCATTAGAAATTA
Source organism: Pharyngocirrus eroticus (assembly GCA_033118115.1). Lineage (NCBI taxonomy): Eukaryota > Metazoa > Annelida > Polychaeta > Saccocirridae > Pharyngocirrus > Pharyngocirrus eroticus. The sequence continues at coordinate 9,449 of JAVSBT010194867.1, read as the reverse complement.
AGTATGTCTTTGTATTTAAAAAACACTATCTTTGAAATATATGTTTTACATTGATTCGTGAATGTTTAAGGTACCTCTGTATGCAATACATAAAATATCTAGTGAGTGAAATTTATTACCATTTACTTTTAAAATAATTTGTGATATATGAATCATTGCCATTTGATCGTCCATCATGTACAGTAAGTCTGATGAACAGAAGAAGTTAGTGTTTTCTTCTGTACCAGGGTATTCAGGTTGTGTTCAATTAGCAAAACTCTGATATGGAGAGGGGTGGAAGGTTTAGGTATCGGACCGATATAGCTGCCTGTTAAATAGTTTTAAAATTGCATATAGGGGTACTTTAAAAACTTGTTGCCTTTCAACAAATTTATATTAATTGGAATCTCATGATAATATTTCATTATTTTATCCAACAGATATGCAGGGCAATGTTGCGGCTCAATTACATGATACTACTGAACTTTCAAGCAATGGTGCAGCTCAATCCAATGGCAGCTCAAGACACCTGAGTAATGGCGCAACCCCATCTAGTGACTAGGTGTAGTTCTTCAGTTTAACTTTAATCTATTGATCAAGAAATTCCATCCATCTATTGTGATATAACCTCTGAGATTCTGTTGACCAGATACTGTTTTTGTGTTGTGCCTTCATGATTAAACTGCAAAAGTTTTTTACATACTCTGTAATAATCATGTATGTGATACTATGCTATCTGCAGTTTTTAAAAGAGAATTAATTGTAAAGTTTATGGTGACATTATATACATATCCAATAGTGGGAGCATGGTGGCTCAGTGACAAATCATGCGCCAGGAGATCAGAAAGGTTGGGGGTTCAATACCCTGTCTTGCCCCACGTCTGTGTCCCTGCGGAAGATACTTGGTCCCAATTTCCCTTCTTCACCCAGGAAATGTTAAATTGGTAAGACCAACAACCTGTCCAGGGGTAGTGAAAGCTCTCAGTCCCTTGTGCTACAGAAACCTGGGATGGACCTTATTGGCCCGAGTATGACTATTCTTTTTTTTCCTTTACACATATCCAATTGCTGATTTTATGAAACAACCCAGTGAAAACATTCTAACATGTTGATTAAATGTATCTTACCTTAATGGCAGAACACCTCTATGGGTGTCATCAGTGCTGTAGTTACGGTGAAGGGTGAAATATATATGTGATAATGACACTAAATTTGTGATATTTACTCTGTGCACTATTCAGATATTTTTGATAAATATTTTGTTTTGTTGATAAGGACCTTGGGCTGATTTCAAATAACTACTTAAGGTGTACTTATCTCTCAAAATGTACTTATCTCTAATTTCGACTTAGAATGTGTGTTATTTGACTTCTGAATTAAAGGCTTAGTCCTAATTATAGCGTTCATCTTCATGAATCTTGGTACATTTGTATTTATAAGTATGCCATCTCATATCATGTATAGAGTAGTAATTGCATTAAGGTAGTTAATTATGACTCAAGTATTAGAGAGAGAGAGAGATTTTTGTCAGCTGCAGTTAACCCAAAGAGGCCCTTTTGGGAGGAGTTTTACAAAATCTTGTTGGTTTACAATTTTCATCAAAAAATCTTTTTACATGAAGACTGTATATTTGCATTATATACAACTATAAGTTGTTAAAATGTACATTTGCTATTATGACCACTATTTTTTATAGAACTTAAATATTTGTTCATATCATTGTTGAAAATAAAAATTATGTTTTTATATATATTGTCAATAAAATATATTGAGAAAAGTTCTTATTTTCCCATCAATTTGTATCTTTGAAGTTGAATCAACGAGTATATAATTATATATGCTCGTTGGTTGAATATTATTGTTGTAGAGATAGCCAAAGCAAGATGAAGCAATTTGGAACTGATTGTATTCATTCCCCATTCAAACTTTGAGATACATGTATAGTAAAATCAGTTTTGTAAAGAATTTTAATTATTTGTTGTTGTTATCACCTAAAAAATCTGAGCGACCATAAAACCATGTAACTGTTTCATTGCATGGCTACTTTGAACATATTAACTAGTGCTGCCCCCAATTAAAGTTATAATGATTAATAACAATAATAAAAATGATTCTTAGATTCCAATTTCAAAACGATATTTAATTGCAAGATTGGCATAACACAACAACCAACCTTGTCTTACTGTCAAACAATCCAACTTATTAGAATAAATCCAAAAAAGAGCCTGTCGTATTATTTTGAAATCCCTTTATATAGACTATGATCAAGCAATAGCCACACTCGGCATTTCAACCTTAAACAATAGAAGACACCTGTTATGTAAAAGATTATTTGAAAAAATGAAATCCCCCTCCAATAAGCTTCATCACCTGTTACCTGCCATTACCAATAGATATAACACCAGAAATAGTAGTAAATATCCAACACCCAAGTTAAGAACAGAGAGATACAAAAAGACATTTTTACCATACTCATTATCGAACTTTACTTGAACAAAACTTTGTAATTCATCTTTTATATTGTATTTAATGTAATTTCATGTGTAAATTGTAATTTTTTTGTATGTAATTTGTATTGTAATTTGTAATGTAATTCAGCCTTGTTGCTGCAAAAGGAGAAATAAACTTATATATATAATAACCTTCTACCGCTTGTATCATAATGCCGAACGCTAAAGCATCAATGAAAAAACTGTACACACTCTGTACACAAAACATAGTAAGCATTGGTTGAGCATGTATCGCTACCGTAGTGCACATTATCTCCATTTAAAAAAAAAGGTGTTTTAAAAATGGCGGTGCACAGTAGGACAGTGTTTAAGACTTTGTTTCGGGAACTATTTGAGACTTGTGCCCCTACACCGATCGGTTCTTGTACACTTGCGAGGCTGGGCGGATGAAACAGAAACAATACTGTTTACTTATAAGTAATAACCGTGGTTATACCGGTCCGATGCCAGCTGGAACTGGCTCATTACAGGTGGTAACAACGTAATTGCATTGTCACTGTAATGGTACCTTGTTTTGAAATTAGAATTCAGAACATATAGACACATTTTACAAGTAAGTATGTTTCTTGAATTTCATTATGAAATAACATAATAAACATGTCAAATAGTAGACGGGTAGAAATAATGTTAACTCTAATGCTACGTTAATAGTTAGACACAAATCAGCCATGAATGTTCTAGAAAATAGAGGCATATGTGTTCTTGTATTATCGCCCACTTGTCCATTTTCAGTACCTCAGACATAAATCAAGAAATTAGAGGATTAAACTTTTAGTTTAGCATGTATTGACGAAATATCAAAGCCAGATTACATTCTTTGGCAAAAAGTGATGTTTTGTGTTGTACGTGATATTCAATGGTCAACATTAGATTTAGTGATACCAAAATATCTCTATTTTGTGTTGCTATTTTCCTTTGATATACACTAATATTGGAAAACAGCAACACCTATTAGTAATGCTTAGGCACCAAAAAAGTGCACTAGAAGTCAGATGATACTTTACTCTTCCTAATAGACCTACTTTACTGGACCAGCAATACCATTCAACAGTCTATTAGCAAAACCCTTTTTGAACCTTTTTTTTTTTTTAGAATTTACTGGTTGTATTTATGTGACTTGTGGAACACAACTTAAAAAAGTGACACAATGGCGCTAGATCTAGGCTGCAAAACTGCTGCCCAAATTGAGTGTCCACCTGGTAAGTTATTGATAAACTAATAGAGATTCATTTTTGTATTATCTAGATGTATTTTTGTTCATGTGGGTCAAACTGTACTTCTCACCCACTGTCAGAGAAAATGGAGATATTTAGTGTTGTCAGTGATATTCAGTATCAAAATTACAAAATCAGAACACTAATTTTAGTGATGCTAATACATCTGATCAACATTTAATGGCTAATTGGGTAGGTCCCCGGTTCAAATCTGGGTAGTTTCAAGTGAATTATTTTCCCCTGGCTTTCAAAGAAAAACAGTGTGGGTGCTCATAAGCCCATAGCAGTGTTCTCACTGTTCTATTAATGTAAAGCTTTCATGGTCAAAAACTGTCCTTGAAAGTGCATTTGCGAAAGTACAGCTACATACTATATATGAAGGTTCTGATGCGAATATGCTGATATTATTATTATTTCACGAGAAATGGAAAACAGCAACACCGCAAGACAAGATGCAGCCAATGGGCCCTTTAATAGACATAATTATGTTAAAAAAAACAGAACAAAGGAAATGGCTATTCCTTTTACTACTTTCTTCTTATAGGTAATTTTCCAGACAAATGTCCTGATGACAACAATCTTTATGCCTGTGTGCCTTGCCCACCTAGGAGTTATTCTTCAGCTTATAGTAAACATGGTGACCTTTGTGACTTACGGTGAGTAGATTCCTTGGATCTTTACATGCTATGGAAATATCCATTTATATTTCATGACTTTGATATGATATGGTTGATAATAATTCCACCAAAGTATAAAATATGCTAAATATGAATGGTTTGGCTCAACCCCATGATCTGTGATTTTTGGGCTATGACAGGTTGTCTTCTGCAGAGCCTCTTTCCACTGCTCTAACAGAGCAAGTGTACTAAGGCCATAACATTAATGTTTTTAAAATTGTTGTTATATTGGCGAATCATTTTTATCTGATTTTATATCTATAGGCGTGAATGCTCAGATCAGATGATAGAATCAAAGGAAACCATTGGCAGCAAAACAGAGGATGCAGTCTGTGAATGCAAAGAAGAACATTTTGAAATTAACAAAGATTTATTTGAGTGTTTACCTAAAGGTAATACAACAAAAATTGATATGACATGTATCTGTAGTAATGTTTTTGGCAATGTTCTTTATGGATTTTAGCAGTTTACATTTACAACCATTGTACAATTTATAGCAGCCTTTAATTCCTTGATCTAAAGATCTTAATTCCCTTATCCATAACACATACCTTTTTGAAATAATTTGAATTGATTTAAATCTTTTCTTCTCAAATATTAAGTGTGTCTGGAAACGAATTCAAACCAAATGAATAAGGTCTAAATCGTAAAAAGTCATAAAAAGGGGTCCAAATCAATTTGCATAAGGTGTGTCTAACCACACCTTTTGCATGTTTTGTCCCCTTTAATTCAGTCATTTACACCCTATCATGGTCAGGTAGTTTCCATCATTTCTGGGGAATGATCCCATGTGAGGTGAAATTAAAGTGTCATGACCAACAAGGAAAGATTTATTATAACATATATTATCTTTGGTAAAAATCTATTAAGTTTTGCAGTAATTGTGTATACAAATCTTTGTCAAATATTCAACACATATTCATGTTATCTTACTTTACTCTATATCATTACAGAATCTCAGACCACTACAGTAGAACTAGAAGCATCTACCACCGCTCCAGACAAGTGGAGTACAGTATCCATTTCATTGTATTCTTGTTCAGTTGCTGCTATAGTTGTGTTGTTGATTATCATAGGGGTATTAGTCTATAAAAAGAAATCTAAGAAAAAAAGATATGCACCTGTCAGGAGTGAAGAAAATGGAGGGCAAATTCAAGACAAAATAGAATTTGTACTGTCTGAAGCTGATAACAGCAAGGAATCCAATGATGAAGGTACGTTCTTGATTATAATATCATTGATAACTTTAAGTGTTAGTAATTTCAGAGAATAGTTTATTTGGAAAGAAGCCGCCCTGCTGAAACATTTTCCAAATGAATAAATAAAAAGATAAATAAATAACGATAGGCAGAAGAGCCTTGGGCAGAAAGAGAAATATACCTGCTAGAGCATCATTAAACAATTGTCATTTACCATTAAAATCATCTTACCTTTAAGTAACAACTATACAAACAGAACTTTGTCAAATTATTTATTTAGGTCCGATCCCCTACATATCATGAAAAGACCACTTTTAACCAACTGTTCTAAAAAAAAAATTTTATTCAATTTATACAGCTATAAGCATTGCCAAAATCTTTCTTCCTGGTCAAATTGGAAATGATATGTTGCCTAGATTAGCCAGGGAATTGATTCCAGACCAAAAAAATGCTTTTGAACAAATCAAAGTTAAAGTGGATGGTAAGTCATACATGTGTGGATCGCATTCTTTATTTATGATAATAAATCCCCCAAAATATCATTTTTGTTGCAGGTTGTCACATGTACAACTTTAAACGCATTTTCCTTAAAGAATGAAAAATTGAAATATCTCACATTTTGTAATCTTTGCTATAAAATATCATGTACATGTAATTCAAATGTTATTTTAAACAAATATTTCCACACTTACTAACCCTAAATGAACTCACCAAACCCAAATAATTGATACAAGAAGATTATTCTCATCTTTCTATTAACCAACTTTAGGTGACCTTAAAGAACAGATCATTCAGTTGCTTATCAATTGGGAAAACAAGTATGGACATAAAGCCACCCTCAGGTTGTTATGCAATGCTCTTTGTGAAATTGATGCTAAGAAAATTGCTCAAGAACTCTGTCTGAAAGTCTGCAGTGGTATGCTATTTTATTTTATTTTAGTGCTCATTTTGTTTGGTTAAGTGGTGAAGTTTTAGCAATATCAAATTGTACCTAGCTTGGATTGTTTTGAAGCTAAAGATATGCAGGTCTGAAATGTGTAATGTGTAATGGAAGTAGTAGAAGAGTAAGAATGAAAAAGATACAATCTCATATGGACTTCTGTGCCTTAGTAGGACAAAAAGACATTCATGATTCAGGATCTGTTTGCATATAAATAATTTACATACTTTCATTAATTTCAATGTATAACTGAGTTTATGATGCAGCCTACGTACATATATGCGACAAATAAAATATGATAGCTCTAATTGTTTTGCACTCCTGTTCATTATTAGTTGAAAGCCAAATATATCTCATTGTTGTTTGAATCAATTAATCTGTTGCATGGTTTTCTCTGGAGAATCCTCATTAATTTCCCTTTTTCTATCATTGTTTTTATAGATATGCAAGAAAAACAGGGTCCTAGAACTTTAGGTCACTCACAGTCCAATGGTGCTGCTGTACAGATGCATAATGAAGAGCTGTCCAGTCAAAGCAATGGTGCCATTCCACAGCCTGAGAATACAGGACCAACCAGTAATGGAGTATCCACATCTCCTGTTTAGACAAAATCCATTAATGGTGCAACATTGGCAATAGGAGTCCTGTCTCTTTCTATATGTTTTATTAGCAGGAGTGCTTCCATTTGATTGCAGATAACCTAACTGAATGGTTTTGTTCAAGGTTGTCATTTGACATATCTTTACAAAACTAAGATTGTGTGAATGAAATATATTTTAAAAGTCTATTAAATGTGGTGATATTTGTAGATCAAAACAACGATTAACCAGAAGCAGGCTTGCTTTTTGGATATACATGTATGTGGTTATGTGGCCTTTCAATCATGGAATACTAGATGAGTTGTAAGACTTTATGAATGATGCAATGCTTTCATTAAGTGTGGATGAGTGCAGGATACTGTAACTTACATTATCTTGTTTATGAGATTACAAAGTCATATCATAATAATTGATAAATATAGTGATTTCATATGTCCCTGCAATCTATGTATTTGACCTTTATTTCTGTTAATTTAATTTTAAAATCATCATTACATGAATACATTTAATGAACTTGAAGGCAACTATCTAGTAAACTATGCAACTAGAACAAAGTGTAAATGCCTTCATATGATGTGTGGAATTTGAAATAACTGTATATATTTATATGTACATAATTTTGTAAATTATTATTCTTTTAGGCACAATGAAACTATTGGATTTCATGTACAAGATATTTTCATATAATGCTTTATTTTCTGCACGCTTGTTACATTATCGAGTGAGATGAATATGAAAGTTCTTGCAAAGTGTCCAGTGAACTGTTTGAGGATAAGAATTATTTTTGATAAACAATTATGAAAAAACTTGAAAAGAGCTGGTTCAAGCAAAATATTTTGTTTCATTAAATGGTATAATTGTATTGTTATATGATTGTTATTTTGAAAGTTGATAAGAGTGTTGGAAGTAAAGATTATAATTATGAAAATTAACATGGTTATATGACTGATTGAAATGGTATTTATTGGGTATAGTTGGATGATGTAACTGAACTGCAGTAAAACCTTTGACATAGTTTTGAGTTGAAGGGTATATTATCTGATTTCATTTCTGTTTAAAGAAAAAAGTATTATTATTTAAGAAAAAGAGAAGGAAAAGAAATGTCATTTGTCACAGCCAACTCAGAGATAAAGGGAACTTTTCTGTACTCAAAACAATGTACATGCAAACGCACAACTTAGATTCCTCTTATATTTTTTGTACAGGCCTGTATTATGTTTTACGTTTTTTGATCAAACAAATAAATCCGTTTTGTTATGGCATTGAAACAGACAATGAGGCCAGACCATCAACACATACATGTAAATTCCTTGGAGTGTTATGCCTCATTCAAATAACCAGGAAAACGTTGATGCTTTCAAGTTACCCAAATACATGTACTATGTTTTAAAATGTCTGAAGTGGCACTGTGTATTTACTTACAATATTTCAAAACTCTGAGTATTTGAAGGGTTTGACCGACACACTTGATAAATCATGAATAGACCCCTTACAATACTTTTTTTTAGCAATGTTGTGCCCATTCTTGTTCCCAAGTGTGTCTCCTCTAGAAAATCTTCAGAGAAACTTGGTTTTTATTTTTAGTTGAGTAACTTTGTTTGTTACTTGTATTTCTATTCTTGTTACCAACCCTTCAATGCAATAAACATAATGGTGATTTATTTACTTTATAGAATTGTATCTATGACATTAGGGGGTTGGGAAGGTTATGATAATATATTGTTAATTGCACATTTATGTGGTATATCTTGGGATCAGGGATTTAATTATTCATTGAGACTGGGATTTCACATGTATTGGTTACTTTTCTGGGATTTGGATTTGCACATTTGTAACATTGATTTGCACCCCCACCTGAAACTTTATGGCTCGTGAAATACGTCATCTGATTGACAGAAAATACTTACAGACTCAGATGGAAGAATACATGTAGTGACTCTGAATCACAGATGCACATATCTTACACACATACATTCTAGTTCTAGGTTTTTTTTGATCCGCCTATGAAGAAATACTTTTATAACCAAGTTTATATTATAGCGAAGCACATTGCCACTCTTGATGCATGGGTATACCTCACAAGTGGAAATTGTGTATTAACAAAGACAGTATATACTGTCTTTGGTAAAACTCTATTAGATAAATAATTGTATAGCTTAACGTCTCTGTTCATTACAGTTTTATACCTGCTGAAAAAAATATTAACCAAATTTTGCCAATTTTGAAAAAATGTCAAATTATGATAATTCTCCATTTTTTGTCAGTTTTATCAAGGGAAAATGGCAATTACTTTTTTTCTATTGAAAACATTCTAAAACAGAATTACTTGTT